>CAJQZJ010000382.1:485812-533937 GCA_907164525.1 Lophiomys imhausi | reverse complement strand
TAATATTTCTCCTGAAGCAAATTTGGTTTTTTGACAATATATAAAGTATTATCTTTCAATCTGGGTTAAAGAAGAAATTATTTTGTTATTTTGAAGCTAAACAAGCTTTAGTGTATATATTTTGAGATCTCAAAGGACAATTTGTTTGTATTGAGTGGGCCTTTATGAGTAGCTTTTAAACTTAGGTCCTTCAAAATCCTATGTGTGTGTCTCTGCATTCTAATTATTAGGATCAAAGACCTGTGGTTCCCATCTGAAGGGATTAAAGATGTGTTCCACCACTCCTGGATCGAAGTTTTTCTCTATTTAGAGTTTGTTTTGTATCAGGCTGACCTTGAGCTCTGAGATTTGCCTTTTTCTGTCTCTAGTATGTTGGGATTAAGGGTGTACTCTTCTCGAATGATGGGATTAAGGGTGTGCACCCTGTTCCATGTAAGTTTAGAATTTATAAGACCACTAACTCTATAGTGCTCCTCCCGTCTCTGCTGAAGTTAAAGGCATGGGTTAACACCACATTTTTTATGTGTTTTACTTAGCTCTAAGTTTTTTTGACTCTTGGAGGTTTATGAAACCAGGGTGAACGGCTGTAACATTTATTTTATTTACAGTGTTTTAAAATTGTTGCCTGCTTTTTTTAAATTAATAAATTTATTTGTTTGTTGCTTCAGGTTACATCTCTATCATTCTGTCCTCTTTTCTCACTTCCCAGCCCCACCCTCCCATCCTCTACCCCCTAACTCTTAAACCCTTCCCTCCTGTTCCTCTGGGGTGGAGTGTCCCTGCATAACAGTCCCTTACCACAGTTCAGGTGTCATATGAGGGCCAAGAGCCTCTTCATACACTGGGGGCCTACGAGGCAGTACCGTCAGTGAAAGGTGTCTCCTTGCTACGGGAGGGAAAACTAAAAAAAGACCAACAAACACACAAACCCACAAAAACAAAGAACAACAACCAAAAAAGAGAGGAAAAAGAAAAAAAAGTCTATGTCCATGTTCCTTTTGGTGTGTTGGTTGTACTACAGATATCCTGTACGATATAACTAAAATCCTACTATAAGTGAATAGATGCCATGTGCATCCTTCTGAGTCTGGGTTAGCTCACTCAGGATGAGCTTCTCTAGTTCCATCCATTTGGTTGCAAATTGCATGATTTCATTGTTTCTGATAGCTGAGTAATATTCCATTGTATAGATGTACCACAGTTTTTTAATCCATTCTTCAGTTGAGGAGGGACACCTGGATTGTTTCCAATTTCTATCTATTACAAATAAAGCTGCTATGAACATAGATGAGGAGACTTCCCTATGACTCCGTGAGGTGTCCTTTGGGTGTATACCAGAAGTGGTATGGATGGGTCCTGAGGCAAAGTTATTTCAAGATTTCTAAGATATAGCCAGACTGACCTCCATAGTGGTTGCACAAGCCTGCACTCCCACTAGCAATGGAGTAAGGTTCCCCTTTCTCCACACCCTCGCCAGCATGTGCTGTCATTTGAGCTCCTTATCTTAGCCATTCTGACAGGTGTGAGATGGAATCTCAGGGTCGTGTTGAGTTGCATTTCTCTGATGATTAAGGATGTTGAGCATTTCTTCAGGTGTCTCTCGGCCATTAGGGATTCCTCCTTTGTGAATTCTCTATTTAGCTCCATCTCCCATTTTTTGATTGGATTATTTGGTTTCTTGGCATTTAGTTTCTTAAGTTCTTTGTAGATTTTAGATAATAGCCCTCTACTAGATGTGGGGTTGGTGAAGATTTTCTCCCAGTCTGTTGGTTGCCGTTTTGTTCGAATGACAGTGTCTTTTGCCTTACAGAAGCTTTTCAGTTTCATGAGGTCCCATTTATTGATTGTTGATCTCAGGTCCTGAGCCATTGGTGTTCTGTTCAGGAAGTTGTCACCTGTGCCAATGAGTGCAAGGGTTTCTCCTACTTTTTCTTCTAGTAGATTTAGTGTGGCTGGTCTTATGTTAAGGTCTTTGATCCACTTGGATTTAAGTTTTGTACAAGGTGATAGGTTTGGGTCTAATTTCATTCTTTTGCAAGTGGACATCCAGTTGGACCAGCACCATTTGTTGAAGATGCTGTCCTTCTTCCATTGTGCGGTTTTGGTTTCTTTGTCAAAGATTACTTGGCCATAGGTGTGTGGGTCCATGTTTGGGCCTTCAATTCGATTCCATTGATCCACTGATCTGTTTTTATACCAGTATCATGCTGTTTTTATTACTATTGCTCTGTAGTACAGCTTGAAATCTGGGATGGTGATACTTCCAGATGCTTTTTTATTGTACAGGATTGATTTAGCTATTCTGGGCTTTTTGTTGTTCCATATGAAGTTGAGAATAGCTCTTTCCAGGTCTATAAAGAATTGTGTTGGTATTTTGATAGGAATTGCATTGAATCTATATATTGCTTTTGGTAGGATGGCCATTTTTATTATGTTGATCCTACCTATCCATGAGCATGGGAGATCTTTCCATCTTCTAAAGGCCTCTTCCATTTCTTTCTTCAGGGGCTTGAAGTTCTTGTTGTATAAGTCCTTTACTTGCTTGGTTAGAATTACCCCCAGTTATTTTATATTGTTTGTGGCTATTGTGAAGGTGGTTGTTTCCCTTATTTCTTTTTCAGTACATTTATTTGTTGTGTAAAGAAGGGCTTCTGATTTTTTTTTAATTAATTTTGAATCTATCCACCTTGCTGATGATGTTTATCAGCTGTATATATTAACTCTTCTTTGAAGGTCTGATAGAATTCCGTGCTGAAACTATCTGGCCCTGGGCTTTTTTTTTTTTTTTTTTTTTTTTGGTTGGGAGACTTTTAATGACTGCTTCTGTCTTTAGAGGTTATAGGACTGTTCAATTTGTTAACCTGATCTTGATTTAACTTTCATATATGGAATCTATCTCCAAAATGTCCCTTTCACTCAAGTTTGCAAATTTTGTGATGTACAGTTTTCAAGTAAGACCTAAAGATTCTCTGGATTTCCTCAGCATCTGTTGTTATCTCTCCCTTTTCATTCCTGATTTTATTGATTTGGGTATTTTACCTGTGTCTTTCAGTTAGTTTGACTAAGGGTTTGTCTACTTTGTTGATTTTCTCAAAGAGGCAACTCTTGGTTTTGTCAATTCTGTGTATTGTTCTTTTTGTTTCTAAGTTGTTCATTTCAGCCCTAAGTTTGATGATTTCCTGGTGTCTAATGCTCTTGTGAGTGTTTGTTTCTTTCTTTCTAGCTCTTCCTCTTTCTCTTCCTAATATGCACTGTCACAATTTTCTTTTTGAAGGCACTTAGTGCTATGAACTTTCCTCATAAGCACTGCCTTCAATGTATCCCATAGGTTTGAGTATGCTGTGCCTTCGATTTTGTTGGATTGTTGGAAGTCTTTGATTTCCTTCCAGTGGTCATTGAGTAGAAGGTTGTGGAGTTTCCATGAATGTGTATGCTTTTAGATATTTCTATATGGTTGTCTGATAAGATACTAGGAGTCATTTCAATTTTCTTGTATCTGTTGAGGCTTGGTTTGTGTCTGACTATATGGTCAAATTTGAAGAAGGTTCTGTGAGGTGCTGATGAGAAATTATTATTATTATTATTATTATTATTATTATTATTATTTTTGCTGGATAAAACATTCTGTATATATCTGTTAGGTCCATTTGGTTCATGACCTCTATTAGTCACATTATTTCTCTTTTTCTTTCCTGTCTCGATGACTGTCCATTGGCGTGAATGGGGTTTGAAGTCTCCCACTATTACAGTGTGGGAATCAATGTGTGGTCTAAGCTTTTGAAGAGTTTCTTTTACAAATATGGGTACTCTTGGATTTGGAGCATAGATATTCAGTGTGGATATGTCATCTTCATGAGTTTTTCCTTTGATGAGTATATAGTATACTTCCCTATCTTTTTTTTTTTTCATTAAGTTTGGTCAAAATTCTGTTTTATTTGATATTAAGATGACTACTCCAGCTTGCATCCTGGGACTGTTTGCTTGGAAAACCTTTTCCCAGGCCTTTACTCTGAGGTAGAATCTATCTTTGATAGTGAGGTACGTTTCTTGTGTGCAGCACAATGATGGGTCTTGTTTATGGATTCACTCTGTAAGCCTGTGTCTTTTTATTGAGGAGTTGAATTAATTGATGTTGGGAGATATTAAGACCATTGTTTGTTATTTTCTGTTATTTTGATGTAGATGGTTGTTGTGTGTTTCTCTTGATTTATCTTCAATGGAGTTTTTTTGTTTCCTTTGTTTTCTTGGATATAGTTGTCTTCTCTGGGTTGGAATTTTCCCTTTAGGATCTTCTTTAGAGCTGGATTTGTGGACAGATATTGTTTAAATTTGGTTTTCTCATGCAATATCTTGTTTTCTCCATCTATGGTGATAAAAGTTTGCTGGGTATAGTAGTCTGGGGTGGCACATATGGTCTCTTAGGACCTGTTGGACATCTGTCCAGTCCCTCTGTCTTTTAGAGTTTCTGAAGAGGAGTTTTGTCTAATTCTTATGGGTCTGCCATTATATGTTTCTTGACCTTTTTCTCTTACAATTTTTAATATTCTCTCCTTGTTCAGTATATTTGGAGTTTCAATTATTATGTGACTAGTGGAATTTCTTTTCTTGTCTAATCTATTTAGTATTCTGTATGCCTCTTGGCATTTTACCAGCATCTCTTTCTTTAGCTTTGGGAAATTTTCTGGTACTTTGCTGAAAATATTTCCTGGACCTTGAAGTTAGGAATTTTTTTTTTCTTCTATGCCTATAATTCTTTTGGTTTTGCCTTTTCATTGAGTCCTTGATTTATTGGATATTGTGGGTGAGGAATTTTTTAGATTTTTCATTTTCTTTGGTTATTGTACTGACGTCTTCCATCGAATCTTCCATGCCTGAAATTCTGTCTTCTATATCTTGTATCCTATTTGTGATACTCCTGTCTGTATTTCTTATTTCCTTGGTTTTCCATCTCTAAAATTGTCTCTGCTTGTGTTTTCTCTATTGCTTTCATTTCCAATTTCAGATCTTGAACTATTTTATACATTTCCTGTTCCAACTTTGCTGTCTTTGCCTGGAAATCTTTCATAGCCTTGTCTCTTTCCCACTCTTGTTTGACTAAGTTAGCTTGGAGGTCTCTAGTAGAATTCTCCATTGCTTTCAATTGTAGAATTGTGATCTCTTTAAATTCCATCAGGGATTTATTTTCTTCTTTGAAGGCCTTTCTCATTGTCATAAGTATAGATTTGTCATCATTTTCATGTGTTTCAGCTGTAGTGTTATAGTTAGGGATTGTGGTAGTAGCATCACTGAGTTTTGTTGCAGTCGTACTTCCCTGTCTTTTGTTGGTTTGGTTCTTTTGCTGACCTTTAGCCATCTTGTTGTCCTTTACTGGTTGTTCCTATTTTCTTCTGGTGGCAAGGAAGGAGCTTTGGTGTAGAGGCTGTATAATCTCAGCATCTGTATGTCTACACCAGCTGGGTGGGGCCTTCTCTTGGGGTCTAGATCTCAGTGGGACCACCAAAGTTCACCCATTCTTGTTGTGTCCCAATTGGGTACTCAGGTTGGCGATTGTGATGGGATGCATTATTCCAGCCTCCAGGGTCCTGAAATTGAGCAGGTCTTCATAGTGTGGTCAGTGGGGGTTGGAGGACCACAGGTTGTAGGCTAGAGATGCTGTAGGCAGATCTCTTGCTGCTTGTGTGTCTGGTCCGAAGGTCAAGTCTGTGGTTGTGGTCCCCCAGGCGGCTCCTCCTATGTGGTCCCTAGGGCACCTCTGTGCCTCTTGGCCCTAAGTTATGAGCCCTTTAGTCAGTGTCACGGTGGCAGTGTGCAGTGGCCAAGAACCTGCTGCTCCAGGGCCAGAACTATAGATGCTGAACACCAAGCCCTGGAGGGCAAGGCACACTAGTACCGAGATCCACTATGAACACCACAAACTGTCCATTTCTCCCTTTTCTAGGTGATAACCTCACATATTGGATGTGTCTCTTGGCTTTTGAAGTCATTCTCTATGACAAAACATAAAATAGTCCCAACTAATGTGTATTGTTTGTTTAATCTCCTACCCTCCCTCCCTCACTACTCCCACCTCTGTCTCTCTTTCATCTTTCTATCATCTATGCAAACTGATCAAGGTACATTTTTTTTTGAGTTCTGTGCTATAGATGAAGGAATTCCTACCAGGAAGGTGAGATTGTTTTCTCGTAATGGTCTATAGACTTAGTGTCACAGTTGATTTGCACCTACATTATGTTTGAGGCTAAAGTTTATGCATTTTTCACTTAAACACAGAATCTCTGTCTTTGGTTTCTATTTGATCACTTTTCTGGCAGTCACTCCTATGAAAATTGTTCTCTGAATGAGGTACTTTGAGTTTAATCTTTAATATCTAACAGTTTAGTGAAATGCATAGTAAGGGACATTCCCTATTCAAAAATATTGAAGAACTGGGCGATCCCTTCATAGACACCATAAGTGAAGGAAACGTGCCAGTCTATCTTAATTTCATCACAATAAGTAACAAAATATAGGAAGAGTTCTGTACTCAAAATATTCTTCTCCTTTTGAACTTTGCTCCTACCATATTTCCAGACAACTTACAATTTTCCATCACAGAATAAGATAGAATAAAAATCATGACTGTGAGTTTTCTGATGCAATGCTGCAGTTTGCTCTATTTGGATCAAATGTTCTAGTTCTACTCAGAGATTCTGTGTCTGAAATCATTCCTGAAAATAGCTACTCACATTTTCACTTTTTTTCAGGTTGTAATGACCTTATCTTGACTTTATAGAGACAGTCATGGTTCTTGGGGAGGATTTCATTGTTCTTTGAGATCCAAATTAATACTAAAACATCATCTATCCATCTTCCTTTACAAAATCCCAGGTTTGTAAATGTGTTCTTTGAAACATCATCTATCCATCTTCTTTTATAAAAGCTCAGGTTTGTAAATGTGTTCAGAATCAATTTTGCTCTTGTTACAGATCCTCTAATTTTTTACCTCTTGTAGTGTGTTTCCTTTCTCAATCAAGAACAAATATGTTCCTGATTTCCAAGACCTTTCTTCTGTGACTTCTCCTATCTTAAGAAGAAAAATATTTTTTTTAATAAATAAATTTACTTATTTGTTGGTTCAGTTTACATCTCCATCATATTGTGAAAAATACATTTTTAAATGGTCAGGTTTTTAAAAAAATCTTTCATCTCTTTCCTTCCTGTTATCTTGAAGCTTTGTTAATGTTTTCTCCTGACCACATACTGTACTTGCTTCCTTATGACCTATAGACTGTTTAAACCTTTACAGTTTATCTTCTGACTTCTTCATACCTTGCAAGCTGATGGATTGTGGTCCACTCTACTACATGAAGACAGAGAATGGGCCTGCATATGGGCATTCTTAACTTCCTTCCATGAGATGTTCATTCTGTCATGTCACTGTGATTCCTGGAGTTCTTCTGGTCAACCTTAGGACTTCCTCCTCCTTACATATGGGATAGGTAGGTACTTTTTGTTTCTAGTTGATTTTCGCACCTTATATTTGTCTTCAGCTGAGCTCATTCAAGCTAATAACTTTACCTACATTCTGATGATGAGCAGCTGCATATCTGTATCTTTACTTCAGATCTCTATTTTGAGTACTAAAACAATGCAGCCAAGTGCTTATTGCTTTTTTAAAGATTAAAAGAGAGCTCCATTAGGAAAATGAAGATGACACTCAATTTTGAATAGCTAAATTATGGAAGGATCAGAAATATCCTGGTGTCTTTGAAGACTTGGATTCCATTTGTATGTATCTCATTATTTCATCAAATCTCCCTTCACCCTGGACTTGAGTGAAATGATGGGTTAATTTTCCTGGTCTGGTCCTTTGTCTCTAGAAATCATGCTAAATCTCTAAAACAAGTTTTACTTTACTGCTAAGAAGACCTACTAAAAGAGTAAAATGCTAAGAAAAAGAATGGATACATGTATATCCCTTGTCTATCCTGTAGTTTCTCAAGTGTTAATGTGTTTTCATTGACAGTTCTTAGTGAGTTGGTTTGATTTTTTACAGAAACTATGGCCTTTCTGATATGTCTTTCATGTGCCATGAGATCTTAAACCTCACCATGAATGATGACATAAGTGACGAACTCTCCTAGAACATTGAAATATGTTTTACCATATTTTGTCGTACTACTAGTATTTCAGTTCAGGATTTCATCACTGCTGTCTGTCTCACTTCAACAGTAACCTGACTGGAATGAGTACAACAGTTAGAGGCAGGGAAATCAGTTTAAACCTCTTTTGTGGCTTAGGCTCCAGAGACACAACCAGGACAAAGGCTGAGGGATGGAAGAAGTAATGGAAGAGTAGGCAATTGAAGGGAATAGAAGAGATGTATGGAATAGTTGTGAAAAATTGGAGAGAAAATTGACTGGAGAATTTGTGTGTGTGTGTGTGTGTGTGTGTGTGTGTGTGTGTGTGTGTGTGTGTGTGTCTGATATAGCCAAATGGCACTATTCGGAAGCCTCAGTCAATCCTCAGATCTAGTATAGAGAGAAGCTGAAGTAGACTGAGATTTTTATGAATGTTATAATGGGAGTGAAAATATTTTTGCATCAGGAGGTAAATGAATTATTGGTGTACAGAGTATATATTCTAAGAAGCAACATACATTCTTGGATGTTCAGGTTCTAGTCTCTGTAATCTTAAAGGTTATCTTTGTATTCAAATAGGGACTTGACAAGCGAGATTACGTTAAGAATCTGAGGTGAAGTGATTACTCTGATTGTTGTAGTGTTTCATAACTCTCATCAAACATGTCCTTATCAGAGGGAGACAAAAGAGGATAAGAAGATGTGATACAGGGTTGGAATGAGGTATTTTGAAGGTGGAAGTGGGGGCTATGACTCAAAGGACACCAGAAACATAAGAAGTTAAAAAGTCATGAATATAAATTTCCCAATCAGAACTTATTCCAGGGGAACTAACTTTTTTTTTTTTGACATGCTGATTTGAGTTTAGTGAAAGTGATTTTAGACTTCCAGAATACAGGTTAGCAAGTGGATAAATTCAAATTGTTTTAAGGCACTTAAGTCAGGGATAATTTGTTGTAGCAGCAAGAAAAAAAGTTAATAGAAAGTCACCCATGAATAGCATTCAAACAGAAAGATATGCATGAGGAAACACAAACTAGATTACAGAGAATACCTGAACAAGAGGGCTTTACAGGATTACAAGTCCTCAGCCATCAAGGTTCAAGTAAAAATGTACAGAGGCAGGAGGAAGCAGATCAAAAAGCCCAATATAGGATGAAGAAATTCCTACTTTAATTAAAGTAGTTGGTTGACTAGTTTACCAATGATAAAATTTACCCAAGCAATGACAAATCCATGCCAATTGTGCTTCAAATAGTAATACTATAAACACTACCAGGGATGGAGCTAAAAATATACAATGGAAACCCTGGTCATGCAGTTAAAAATTTAGGATTGAAATGAAATTGTGCAGTAAAATAAGAGCAGAATACTAACCTGAATATCGTGGATTTTCCAAATAGATAGAATAGTGGTGCCAGAGATTTCCCCTCACAGCTTTATATATGGATCCACCTAGTTGTTAGCAAAATATTACAAATACATGTTTCAGAAAATTTTAGTTCTCAGTAACCCAGTCTATATTGAGATAGAGATGATAGAAAGTTGAAAAATGAATGTCTATATAAATAATTTTATATAGAAAAACTAAATGATGTAACCTGTGATACAACTATTCAAATCTTTTTTTTTTAACAGTTTGGGGAATTCTCACTCAAAGTGTGTATATATACAATCAAATTAATGATAGATATAAGAGTTCTAGAAACTTGGAAACTGACCTACATTAGATTCTATTGTACAGATACATTAGTAAATATGCTGTAATGGTTCCAATACCAAATGTCCTACATGCTTTGAAGCTTTGTTTCCCAGTGTTATTTTGATGACAGTCAAATGGAAAGCCTGATCATGCAGTTAAAAATTTAGGATTGAAATGTAAGGGCTATCTAGAAACTGTTCAAAAGTATAACCCTTCTAGGGATTCCTTTTGCCAGAATATGTCTCGGTCTACTATGCACTCACAGTATCACCTATGAAATCCCATGTTCCTATTACAATTGGATGGCTTATTTATAGAGAAACTTGACACTTTTCTGTGCTTTCTACTTTTTCCTCCCAAAAGTAGAGCTTTTGGAAGGTCTGCCTAGTGAAAGTCACTAGAAGTAGGCCCTTAAAGGTTACACTCATCCCTTGCTCTGGTCTAACTCTTTTGCCTTCAGTTTTGCCCCATATTAATAAGACATTGATGCATCCTATGTCTAGGTCTACTATGAACTCACAGTATCACCTGTGAAATCCCATCTTCCTATTACAATTGGATGGCTTATTTATAGAGAAACTTGTCACTTTTCTGTGCATCACTTCTCTTCTCCTTTGGTTTGTTATCTCCTATTGCTGTGAACTCCACATTGGCTGACTATAAACCCATCCAAAGGGAAACTTGAACAGCTTCATCATTAGTTTGACTTTATATTTTTATTCTGTAAGCATTAAAACTATATGTCCCTGGCTAAATGTAAATAGATAAGGTTTAGTATTATCTTTCTGGAGATAAACTATAATGGTTGAGTTTTCCACTTTGAATCATTTAATGGATTTTTTCCACTTGGTGGTTTTTTATATACCAATGAAACATGTAAAGTGTGACATTAAATTGCAGAAGGGTATAAGTAGCATTAACATGGTAAGATTGGAAAATTCTTGCCAAAGTTCTTTCCTCTGGTGCATTTTGAAGTCAGCAAACCAAGTTGTCTTAGACAATAATGTATTTCAACTCACATCAATAATTCTGACATGATAAGAATAATAATGCTAACTTGTTGCATCAAAATACATTAGAATAGAGGCTAGAAAATTATAGAGCATGGGCTACACCTAGTTAGTGGTCTATTTTTGTGAGTACAATTTAATGGGAACTGAGCCAGCCTTTGGCCTTATATAATATCTCTGTCTATTTTAGGTCTGTGACATCATCTAGAAGCAGAGTCTTGTAAGATTTACCCTGTTTATGCTGGAATATCAATTGGTGTTGTCAGTGTGCAGGTCATACTTAAGAAGCCATATTATGGAAATTTCACAGGTGCATCTCCCTATAATATATAGAAGACACTATCTTAAAGCAGATATCCTGACTTTTAACACCCTCTCTGCCCCTTCTTCTATGATTTTTTTCTTGAGCCTTGAGTGTTATATAATTTATATAATATAAAATATATATTATAAAAGTTTATATAATATGTACATATTATATATACAGAATATATAAGTATACACAATATAGTTGGGGAATATATTGGATTAGAAAAGTGGCTGTAGTATGTTATGCTCTAGTGTCTATGATCTAGTAGTTATAGATAGTTGGCTAGGGTTACCCCCTCTATTGAGTGGGCCTTAAGTCCTATTAGATGTCTGTTGATTGCCCCCTGGATATAAATTATTGCACCCCTGGGTATATTTTGTCATGTTTGTCATGGTTGTGATTTATAGGCTATACAGCTGCATAAGTCTATCAATTGGAATTTCTTAATAAACTAAAATAGTATCAAGTGATCATTTGTTCCAAGAGCTAAATATTTAATAAAATGAAGCCCTTAATGAGTGTTGTTGCTTCTTTTTATACTTTAGATTCTCATTACCTGTGTTAGGAAGCACACACTGCTGTCCATTGGCCATTTGTCTCACACAATATAGCCTTGCTGGAGGGACAAATCAGCCATCCAACATCCTACAGTAAATATGCTGTTTTCTATCCTCCTAGAACAACTCTCCCCCAAGAAATATGAAGAGGTACCACATTCAAGATAAAGAAACATCATTATCCTTCTCTTCTCTTCTTTTTTATTTCCTTCCCTCCCTCCTTTCTTCCTTCCTTCCTTCCTTCCTTCCTTCCTTCCTTCCTTTTCCTTTCTTTCTTCATCTTACATCCCAATCACAGCCCCCTCCCTTCTTTCTCCCTAGTCCCACCCTCCCACCCTCGTCCCACTTTTCCATTTCCCCTTCACCTCACTAAAGAGGGACCACCCATCTGCTCCCCTATCAATCTACCCTGATTCATCAAGTCAAATCAATACTAAGAGCATCCTCTTACATTGAGGCCAGACAAGGAAGCCCAGTTAGGGTAAAGTGATTGACAAACATGCAGCAGAGTCCATGTCAGAGACATTCTGTCGCGTCCCCCTCGACCAGCAAAGATGACGCAACTCACAAAAGCTCTTCTCCAGCAGTTTATTCAGGTCCCTTGAACAGTCTTCCAAATTCTGAATGCCCAGGCAGACCCAACCCACAGGCTAAATACTAAATGAACAGCCAATCAAGTAAAGCCACGTGGTGCTATCTTAGAGGCCCACGTATGGGGAAGCAAGCCAGATCAGCGGTCTTTGCCAAATATGAACTTGTTTATCAACAAGAGCGCTCACCGTCGGGCTGGTGGGAGGCGGAAACCAGCGCCATCTTTAGGGCGTGGCACATCGCAGCTCTCTACAGTTCCCCCTTTTTTATTTTTTCTAAAGTTGGTAAAAGTCCCTGGAAAGGCTTCGTAATCCCTCTATCTGGGGATCTCACGGTGGGCCTGAGCCTGTAGGAGGGCGGTGCTCAAACTCTTACCTGTCTCTGGGTCAGCCTCCCCACTCGGGACTGCCCTGTCTTAGGTGGCCGAGACTTACCCGTCAACTCCGTCACTGACTTGCCAGACCCTAATATCCGTGGAACGAATACCTCAGTGGGCAGGGACTAAGCTTAGTGAAGATTTACTTCACGGCAGCAAGCCAGGCCTGAGGGGACTGGCCCGCCTCAATGGCGACAAGGGCCTGTATAATCATGGCTGCATTACGCTTTTGTGTGGTTCTCATTTTGTAGATGCACCATAGGCAAAACAGAGAGGCTAATATCATTAGTATCGCCAAAGAGCCTACGCCCGCCCATTCCTTAAGATGATCCATAGCCGTCTGTATCCAGGAAGTCAAACCAGTAGCCAGGCTCAGATCTACCCGAGTGGAGTTGATGTGGATGATTGTCGCTCTCAGCTCTCTCATCAAATTTTCAAATTCAGCCGACCAATCCTGTAAGAGGAACTTTGACAATTGTCTAGACAAATTAGCAGCCTTTGTAAAATTTTGATACTGCACGGAAGTAACACACAAACCTTGCAATTTCCACTCACACCCCAATTGTGCTAGTTGCCAAAGAGAATCAATCTGTTCTTGTATTAAATCTATGCGTTGATTAACTATCATAAGGCCTCCTTTGAGAAGAGAATTCATAGAGGTCTGGGTATCCAATGCCTGTGCCACAGTGGCTGAGATGTTATTCAAGGCATTGGCAGTCTGTATAGAACTAGACAAGGCAATAGCTGAGGCAGTAGCTCCCACAGCAGCAACAGTGATAGCAGTAACAATAGCTGCAGTGATGCCAAAATCTCTTTTAAACCTGAATAGCATCATGGTATTAGGAGCCTCTACAGGAACTGGTACATATCGAGGCATTCTAGTCACCACAGCCACAGGAAAGGCTGTGGCATTCCAGCATAGGGCATAAAAACATGTGCCCGGAGTGCATACTAACTTTTCTTCACCCAAGGATGCACTCCCATTACTTACAATCCACAGAAAAGGAGGCCAGAGACATACTGGCAAGGCTGAAAAGTTCTTGTTGTGGTAAGAATGAAACAAAGAATTCCAAGTACCAGAGCCACTACCACTAGAAAAATCCAATCTGGTAGCAGACCCTAGGGAAAAATTACCTCTTTGATAAATTCCCCCCCCACAAGCATAATGACAGGTCCCAAGTCCATGCAACTTCCATTTACTCCACACAAAAGCCACAAATCAAAAGGATTGGTGGCAGTCTGCTGAGGATCCCTAGTAGATATATCAAGCATTCCTGTACAAGACTTATTCACTATATTACTAATCATGGGGCTAAAGGAAAAATAATCTTGTTGAACCCAAACTGCTCTGCGCTCCTGACATCCAGTCCAGGGAAAAGGTCCTTCCTCTCCTGTGGATCCTCTACAAAAAGGTGCCCAGCGTGGCTGTCTGGGGGGATCCCGGTCAGAGACTCGTGTGGGCCACCATCCTTCAAGACGAGAACCATTGCCTGAAAACAAACCACCACTCCTACCCCCAAACCTCAGTTGTGGTAAAAAAATCTGCTGACTGCTGAGACAATTTAATACATTTTGTATCATCTGACCTATTGAAGCTCATTAAGAAGCACAAACTACCCTTCAAGCTGACATTTCTATTACCCTCTATAGGGCTTCTCTGATCATCAAAGGGAAGGTAGGGTAAGCCTAGGCTTCTATTACTGCTAAATAAGCGTGGAAACACAGTTGCATCATGTCTGACCGGCATCGGCTTTGGGAATATCGACAGGATCCCCCATCTCGGCTCGGTCATTCCTGACATACTCACTGCTACTATCACCAGGATCCTTAGGGAGGTCTTCATGATGAATCTTCCTCACAAGGCGTTCAGACACCCACACTGGATCTTGTTGATCCTGAGGAAAAACACAAACAGACCCTCTCGCCCATGTTAGCACGGGGTCAGGCCCCCGCCAAGAGCCTGTCAGAATGTCCTTCCACTTCACCATGCTTTTAGGTGAACCATGGGAATCCTGATGTCTGTCCGCTGCTGAGCGGCCTTGAGCATCCAAATTGAAAAAGTTTAAAGTAAATAAGGCTAAAGATATTCTCTCCTTGGGGGTACGGCCTTGGACTATTCCCCCTTTTTGTTTTTGCAAGCATACTTTCAAGGTGCGATGAGCACGCTCCACAATTCCTTGTCCTTGAGGATTGTATGGTAATCCGTGATTAAGCTGTACCTCCATCTGGTTACAGAAGAAGACAAAGGACTGAGCCGTATAGGCTGGTCCATTGTCCGTTTTCAGCTGCTGTGGTTTTCCCCATGCAGCCCAGGCTTCTAAGCAATGTCCTATGACATTGCGAGCCTTTTCTCCACTCATAGGTGTAGCATGTATGATACCTGAGCAGGTATCCACAGATACATGAATATATTTTAAGGTTCCAAATTCTGAAATGTGGGTAACGTCCATTTGCCAGATTTTTAGTGGCATCAACCCTCTAGGGTTCACTCCCACACTGGGAGGATGATGATGAATCACACACTGAGGACAGTCCAAAACTACTTGTCTAGCATCTGCTCTAGACAAATGGAATTTCTGCTGTAGAGTTTTTGCATTTACATGAAATAATTGGTGAAACTGTCTGGCTTGGTCCAGGAATGAGCTAAAAAAAATGCATTCCATCCTGGTCCATTCATCAACTTTATCATTACCCTCACTTAATGGTCCAGGTAATCCTGTATGTGCTCTGATATGTTGAATATAAAAACACCTTTTTCTCTGCCAGATTAAAACTTGTAACTCTTGTAATAAGGTACATACAGTACTACTATTCTTAATAGGACCTGCTAATTCTAATACTTTCACTGCGTTGACCACATAGACTGAATCTGAAATCAAATTGAATGCAAATTGACATCTTTTAAACACCTCAATTACTATTTTCAACTCTACTATTTGGGGGGAGCCCGGTTGAAATTGACATAACACGGGCTCTTGTCTTTCTATCAAATAGGCTCCACAGCCTGTCTTTGAGCCATCAGTAAACACATTTGGTGACCCTTGAAGTGGTACTGCTGAAGTAACCTTAGGGAATATCACTGGGTGCTCCTTAAAAAATGATAGCAATGGATGTTTAGGATAATGGTTATCAATCACTCCTTCAAAGCTACATTGCAATATTGCCCAGTCATCTACAGTGCCACACAAAATCTTAGTTTGATAACTGGAATAAGGCACTATTATACTGGCAGGAGCAACTCCAAAAGACTGCAAGCATTGTTGGATACCATTCAAGGCTAAAGCAGCAAGTGCAGTGGGATAATGTTCTATTCTGTTCTTACTTGTGTCCACATCCCCGGGCAGAAAGATCTCCCTACTTTCAGTGACTGAACAGGCTGATCTATCTGAGTGGCTTCTGGATATGGAGGAGGAGTTGAAGGCGCCGCAGCAACAGCTTTACTTACACCAGCCGCCGCCAGCGTGGCTGAAGGCGCTGTAGCAACTGCTCCACCCACACCGACTGCCACCGACGTGTCAGGCGCTGTAGCAACGGCTCCACCCACACCGACTGCCGCCGACAAGTCCTTTTCTTTTACCCTTTTCTTTTTCTTTTTTCTAATAACAGTCCTCTCCTACTGTTCTAGTAGAGCGTGTAGCTCTCCTTCAGAATCCGTGCTCTCTGAGTCCTCAAAATCTCTAAAATCTCTTAAATCTGTAAGATCAGGATAGAGAGGAACTTTCTTTTTGCCTCCCTTTTCACTGTCTGCCTGCTCAAATCTTTCGCCTTTGTTACTTTCCTTTTCACTGTCTACCTGCTCAGATCTTTCCCCTTGCAGCAGTTCCAAGGCTGATTCTCCCTCTTTGATTGCATTACAACATCTCTGATCTTCTAAACAACTCCTCACCATTTTCCAAATCGGTCTTACTCCATGCTTCAGAGTTCCTTGTTCCCAAGCAAAATCCAAGTCCCTGCCTAATTTGTCCCAGCAGGATACCGTAAGATTCCCGGACACCGCAAACCACGGAGCCACGGAATCACATTCATTCAAAAATCTTTCTAGGGTAGACTTCTTAATCTTCAAATTCCTAGCTAAAAGTAGCTCCTGAAGTGCCAGAAAAATTGGATGTGACTCAGACAATCCCATGTTTAAAAATTTACTTTCGGTTCGCAGCTTCCCCGCGAAACTGTACCTTTTATTTGCTATCTCTGCGAATCTTTACCGTATGTTCGCTATTATCCGCGAATCTTTACTTTGTGTTCACTATCTCCGCGAATCTTTACCGTATGTTCACTATTATCCGCGAATATTTACTTTGTGTTCGCTATCTCCGTGAAACTTTATTGTCCTGATTTATCCCAGGAACTTACCAGCGCTGCCCCTGACTGCAGGAGTTCTGAGTCTTTTCTGGGTCCCCGTACGGGCCACCACTTGTCGCGTCCCCCTCGACCAGCAAGGATGATGCAACTCACAAAAGCTCTTCTCCAGCAGTTTATTCAGGTCCCTTGAAAACAGTCTTCCAAATTCCAAATGCCCGGGCAGACCCAACCCACAGGCTAAATACTAAATGAACAGCCAATCAAGTAAAGCCACGTGGTGCTATCTTAGAGGCCCACGTATGCGGAAGCAAGCCAGATCAGCGGTCTTTGCCAAATATGAACTTGTTTATCACCGAGAGCGCTCACCGTCGGGATGGTGGGAGGCGGAAACCGGCACCATCTTTAGGGCGCGGCACATCGCAGCTCTCTACAACATTCCAGCACCACTTGTTAGGGAATCTACATGAAGACCAAGCTGTCTATCAACTACAAATGTGTAGGAGGCCTAGGTCCAGTTCATACATGCTTTTTTTGGCTGGTGCTTCAGTCTCTATAAGCCCCCAGGGGCCTAGGTTATTTGACTCTGTTGGTCTTTTTGTGGAGTTCTTGTCCCCTCTGGATCTCTCTATTCTTCCTCCCACTCTTCTATAATACTCCACTTGCTGTACCTAATGTTTGGTCATGGGTCTCAGCATCTGTTTCTATCTGCTGCTGTGTGGGGTCTCTCAGGGGATTGTTATGCTCATTTCCTGTCTGCAATCACAGTAGAGTATCATTAATAGTGTTAGGAGTTGGCTCACTCCCATGAGGTGGAGCTCAAGTTGGTTGGCCATTCCCTTAATCACTGCTCCACTTTTATCCCTGTGCATTTTGTATGCAGGGCAAATTATGGGTCAAAGCTTTTGTGGGTGGGTTGGTGTCCCCCTCCCTCCACTGGAAGTCATGCTAGGCTAGGAGGTGGCCACTTACATCTCCCTGTAGTCTGCTGCTAGGAGTCTTCACTGGGAAGAGTACACCTTTATGCTGGTCCCCCTCTTATTTGAGAGATCCTCTCCCTGATCAGTTTCCCTTTTCTATCATGGCTTTCTCACTCCTATTCTCACCACACCTGATGCATACCCTCTTTCCCCTCCCCACACACTCTCCCACTCAATTTTATCTCTACATCCATTTCCATTGTCCATCCTATTTTCCTTCCAAGTGACCTTCAAGCACCCTCCCTTGGGATATCCTTGTTACTTAGCTTCTTTGGATCTGTGAATTGTAGAATAGTTATCCTGTACTATATTGCTAATATCCATTTGTAACTGAGTATATACCATGTATATTTTTCTGGTTCTTTGTTACCTCATTCAGGATGATCTTTTCTAGTTTCATCCATTTGTCTCCAAATTGCATGTTTTCCTTGTTTCTAGTAGCTAAAGAGTATTCCATTGTGTAAATGTACTGTAGTTTCTTTCTTTCTTTTTTTACATTTAAACATTAATTTATTAATTCAAGTTACATATCCATCACAGCCCCCTCATTCCACCCTTCCCAGTTCCACCCTCCCACCCTCTGCCCCCTCTCCCATCTATCCTACTCCTCTGGTGTGGGGTGCCTCCACATATCAGCCCCCCTTAGCTCATCAGTCACATGTGTGCTAAGAGCCCTCTCTTGCATTGAGGGCCTACGTGGTAGATCCACTAGAGTGAAGTGACACACTAATAGGTAATATAGTCTATATTTATGTTCCTTTCAATCTGTTTGTTGTAGGATAGTTATCCTGTACTATATTGCTAAAATTCAGTTGTAAATGAATACATTCCATGAGTATCTTTCTGGGTCTGGGTTAGCTCCCTCAGGATGAGCTTTTCTAGTTACATCCATCTGGTTGCAAATTCCATGATTTCTTTGTTTCTGATGGCTGAGTAGTATTCCATTGTGTAAATGTACTACAGTTTTTTTTTTAAATCCATTCTTCAGTTGAAGGACATCTGAGTTGTTTCCAGTTTCTAGCTATTACAAATAAAGCTGCTATGAACATATGTGAGGATATGTCCTTGTGGTTTGGTGAGGAATCTTTTGGATATATGCCCAGGAGTGGTATGGTTGGATCTTGAGGTAGAGCTATTCCAAGTTTTCTAAGATATCACCAGATTGATTTCCATAGTGGTTGTACAAGTTTGCACTCCCACTAGCAATGGAGGAGTGTTCCTTTCTCCACAACCTTGCCAGCATGTGCTGTCATTTGAGTTTTTTATTTTAGCCATTCTGACAGGTGTGAGATGGAACCTCAGAGTGATCTTGAGTTGTAGTTCTCTGATGCTTAAGGATGTTGACATTTCTTCATGTGTCTCTTGGCCATTAGAGATTCTTCTTTTGTGAATTCTCAGTTTATATCTGTACCCCATTTTTTGTATGGAATGTTTGGTTTCTTGTTGTTTAATTTCTTGAGTCATTTATATATTTTGGGTATTAGCCTCTGTCAGATATGGGGTTAGTGAAGATCTTTTCCCAATCTGTAGGCTGCCATTTTGTACTAATCACAGTATCCTTTGCCTTACAGAAGCTTTTCAATTTGATAAGGTTCCATTTATTGATTGTTGGTCTCAGCAAGGTAGCTGGATACAAAATTAATTTTAAAAAATCAGTAGGCCTTCTTTATATAAAAGATAAATGGGTCGAGAAAGAAATTAGAGAAGCAACACCTTCACAATAGCCACGAATAATATAAAATACCTGGGGGTAACTGTCGTGCTCGCCTCGCCGATAAGGAAAGCGCCACACAATCAGGATTCTTCTGACAGCATTTATTGTACAGCTCTTTTAGATGGCATGATGGAGAGGGACTCCGAGCTCCGGCAAGCGGCCGCTTATATAGCACATAGGGAGACTTGTCGAACCCTCATTGGCTCATACGGAATCACCTAATTAGCATGAGATCGCAGTGCCAAGAAACGCGCCTTGCGCATGCGCACACCGGCACAACACCTCCGTGAAGAACCAGGAAGCAGGAAGCCGGCGCCATCTTGTAATGGCGATTGCGGCTCCCGACAGGTAACTCCATTCATCCAATTGAAATAGGGTCAATATAATAAAACTGGACATCTTACCAAAAGAAATATACAAATTCAATGGAATTCCTACCAAAATACCAATACAATTCTTTACAGACCTTGAAATAACAATTCTCAACTTCATATGTTAAAACCAAAAACCCAGAGTAGCTAAATCAATCCTGTATAATAAAAAAAAAATAATCCAGAGGTATCACTATTCCTGATTTCAAGCTATACTACAGAGCAATAGTAATAAAAACAACATGGTACTGGCATAGAAATAGACCAGTTGATCAATGGAATTGAATTGAAGAACCAGAAAAAAACCCACACACCTATGGTCACTTAATATTTGACAAAGAAGCCAAAACTGTACAATGCAAAAAGGAAAGCATATGCCCAGGAGTGGTATGGCTGGATTTTGAGGTAGATCTATTCTAAGTTTTCTAAGATATCACCAGATTGATTTCCAGAGTGGTTATACAAGTTTGCACTCTCACCAGCAATGAAGTGGTGTTTCTTCACATCCTTGCCAGCTGTCACTTGCATTTTTTTTTTAATCTTAGCCTTTCTGACGGGTGTAAGACAAAATCTCAGAGTCATTTTGATTTGCATTTCCCTGATGACTAAGGACATTGAGCATTTCTTTAAGTACTTCTCAGTTGTTAGAGTTTCCTCTGTTGTGAATTCTTGATTTAGCTTTGTACCTCATTTTTTTGGTTGTATTATTTGGGTTGTTGGTGTTTAATTTCTTGAGTACTTTATATATTTTGGATATTAGCCCTCTGCCTGATATGAGGCTGGTGAAGATCAACACAATCTGTGGGTTGCCATTTTGTACTAATGACAGTGTTCTTTGCCTTACAGAAACTTCTCAGTTTCAAGAGGTCCCACTTATTAATTGTTGGTCTTAGAGCCTGAGCTATTGGTGTTCTGTTCAAGAAGTTGTCAGCTGTGCCAATGAGTTCGAGGCTTTTCTTCACTTTCTCTTCTATTAGATTTGGTGTGTCCAATTTTACGTTGAGGTCTTTGATCTACTTGGACTTGAATTTTCTACAGGTTGATAAATATGGGTCTATTTGGATTCTTCTATGTGTAGATACCCAGTTGGTTCAGCAACCATTTCTGTTGTATGGTTTGGCTTCTTTGTCAATAACCAATTATCTGTAGGTGTGTGAGTTTTTTTCTGGGTTTTCAATTCAATTCCAGGGGTTGACTTGTCTGTTTTTATGCCAATATCATGTAATTTTCAATACTATTCCATCTAGAAATCAGGAATGGTGATACCCTCAGAAGTTCTTTTATTATACAGAGTTGTTTCTGCTCTCCTGGATTTTTTGTTATTTCAAATGAAGTTGAGAATTGCTCTTTCAAGTTCTGTAATGAGTTGTGTTGAAATTTTGTTGATAATTTCACTGAATCTGTAGAGTGCTTTTCATAAGAGGGCCATTTTTACTATGTTAAATCTGGAGATCCATAAACATGGGATCTCCCATTCAAAAGATCTTTTGTTTTCTTCAACTTATTTTTTCAGAGACTTGAAGTGTTTGTCATACAGGTCATTCACTTCCTTGTTTAGAATTACACCAATTTATTTTATATTGTTTGTGGCTATTGTGAAGGATGATGTTTCCCTAATTTCCTTCTCAGTTCATTTATCATTTATATAAAGAGGGCTACTGATTTTTTTTTTTTTTTTTTTTTAGTTAATTTGATCTAGCTACTTTGCTGAAGGATCTATCTGCTGTAGAAGTTCTCTGGTTTAATTTTGATGGTTATGTATGTATACTATTATATCATTTTTGAATAAGGATAATTTGACGTCTTCCTTTCCAATTTGTATCCCCTTGATCTCCTTTAGTTATCTTACTGTTCTTGCTAGAATTTCAAGTATTATATTGAAGAGATATGGGGAGAGTGGATAACCTTGTCTTGTCCCTGATTTTAGTGGAATTGCTTTTTAAGTTTCTCTCCATTTAATTAGATGTAGGCTATACTCTTGTTGTATGTTGTATATTGCTTTTATTATGGGTCTTATATAGCTGATCTCTCCAAGACATTTATCAGGAATAGGTGATGGATTTTGTCAAAAGCTTTTTTTAGCATCTAATAAGATGATCATGTGTTCTTTTTTCTTTATATATGGTAGATTATGTTGATGGATTTTCACGTGCTGAACCATCCCTACATCCTTAGAATGAAGTCTACTTGATCATGATGGCTGACATTTTTGATGTGGTCCGGAATTTGGTTTACCAGTATTTTATTGAGTATTTTTGCATCGATGTTCATGAGGAAGAATAGTCTGAAATTCTCTTTCTTTGTTGAGTCTTTGTGTGGTTTAGGTATCAGAGTGACTGTGGCTTCATAGAATGTGTTTGGCATTTTTTTTTCTGTTTCTATTTTATGGAATAGTTTGCAGAGTATTGGTATTATATCTTCTTTGAAAGTCTAGTTGAATTCTGCACTAAAACCATCTGGCCCAGGGGTTTTTTTTGGTTGCAAGACTTTTGATGACAGCTTTGATTTCCTTAGGAGCTATATGACTGTTTAAATTGTTTACCTGATCTTCATTTAACTTGTGCAAGGGAAATCTATCAAGAAAATATTCTATTTAATTTAGATTTTCCATTTTGTCAAATACAGGCTTTTGAAGTAAAACCTAATCATTCTTTGAGTTTCCTCAATGTCTGTTGTTATATCCCCCTTTCATTTATGATTTTGTTAATTTGGATATTGTCTTTCAGCCTTTTAGTTAGTTTGGCTAGGAGTTTGTCTGTCTTCATTATGAACCAACTCTTGGTTTCATTGACTCATTGTATTGTTCTCTTTGTTTCTAATTTATTGATTTCAGCTATGAGTTTGATTATTTCCTGCTGTCTACTCTTCTTGGGTGTGCTTGTTTCTTTTTGTTCTAGAGCTCTTAGGTGTGCTTTTAAATTGCTATCATGAGAACTCTCCAATTTCATTATAAAGACACCTAGTGCTATGAACTCTCCCCTTAGCATTACTTTCTTTGTGTCCCATAAGTTTAAGTATGTTGTGCCTTCATTTTCATTGAGTTCTAGAAAGTCTTTAATTTCTGTCTTTATTTCTTCCCTTACCCAGTGGTCACTGAGCAGAGAGCTGTTTGGTTTCTGTGAGTTTGTAGACTTTCTGCTGTTTCTGTTGCTGTTGAAATCCAACCTTAATTCATGGTGGTCTGATAAGATATAAGAGGTTATTTTAATTTTCTTGTATCTGTTGGAACTTGCTTTGTGAATATTGTCAGTTTTGGAGAAGTCTCTGAGGTGATTAAAAGAATGCACTTTCCTTTGTGTTTTGTTGAAATGTTCTGTAGGTATCTGTTAGATCCACTTGATTCATAACGTCTGTTAGGTTCATTATTTCTTTGTTTTGTTTCTTGACACTCTGTCCATTGGTGAGAGTGGGGTGTTGAAATCTCCCACTATTAATGTGTGGGGTTTGATGCGGATTTTAGCTTTAGCTGTTTTTCTTTTATGAATGTGGATGCCCTTGCATTTGCATCATAGATGTTTAGTATTGAGGTGTTATCTTAGTGGATTTTTCCTTTGAGTATGAAGTGTCCTTCCTGTAATGGTAAATTTTTATTTATTATGCATATATTTATTTATATTTAACAATTACCTAACAACTTCCTATAAAGTTCCCAAATCCTAAACCCAAAACCCTAACTCTAAAACCTAGCACCTAAAACTTAATACAAACATTTAACATTAACCTAAGGTTTCTCAAAAGGATATTTTCCTCTGAGCATGGGTCCTTATGGATGGCTGGCCTTCATCAAATCGTTCAGTTACAAAGTCTCTTAAAGTCTCTGAATTTCGTTGGTCAGATCCTAAGACAGTTTATCAAACAGGACTTGCCTACGTGGTCTTAGAGACCAATTATTTAGTATATGAAAAGTCTCCCAGGCTCACCTATTCAGATGTCTCAGTCCTACAAGAGTCCTGCTTCAGTATTCCATTTAATCTGAAGTCCCTGGGTTCCCAGAGAAGGAGGGAAGACAACTTCCTGCCTAGGTGCTCCAAAATCTCAGGGAGAACCTGCAAGGGTCCTGCTTCAGTGTTCTGTCCTAACTGAAGTCCCTGGGCTCCAAAGGTAGTCAAACCCCTTCATAGGCATTCCAAAATCTCAGGGACAATTCATCTCCAGACCCATAACGGATCAATGTAAGACTGATGCAAGTTTCTCTGCCAGACAAGGAGGTGAAACACAAAGAGGAACCAACCCTCTATCTACGTGAATCTTGACTTAAATATCTTCAGCAGAAGCTTTCACACTCTTTCAAGTCATGTCCCTGAGCTCCGTCTCTTCAAAAGCTTTTTGCAGAGGGGCGTGAAATGATAGGTGGTCCAGAGACTGAGATCTGGGGGTGAGCGCCTCAGAGCATGTCCCCACCCCCAATCCTATGATCAAAGAAGTCATCTGTCCTTGGTGAGCTCCAAAGGACATGTTACTTTGGAAGTAAGTCTTTTATCTTAAAGTCCAGGATTTTACTATTTCATGTTCCCTGTGCTATTAAATGCCATCAATAATCCTATCACACCTTCCCCATATCTTTTGATTAATTTTGGTTGAAAGTCTATTTCACTAAATACTAGCATAGATAATGCAGCTTGTTTCCTGGGTCCATTTGCTTGGAAAACCTTTTTCCAGCTCTTTACTCTGAGGTGAAGTCTGTCTTTGTTTCTGAGGTTTGTTTCTTGTATGTGGCAGAATGATGGTTCCTGTTTATGCATCCATTCTGTTACCCTGTGTCTTTTTATTGTGGAATTGAGTTCATTGAGGTTGAGAGATATTAATGACTAACGATTATTAGTTCCTGTTATTTTGATGTTAGTGGTGGTAAAGTATGTGTGTTTCGCTTCTTTTGTGTTTGGAATTATTTATTTCCTGTGTTTTCCTTTCTGTAGCTGGCCTCCTTGGGTCGGTGTTTTCCTTCTAGTATTTTATATAAGGATGAATTTATCTGTAAATATTGTTTAAGTTTTGTTTTGTTGTGGAATATCTTGTTTTCTCCATCTATGGTGATTAAAAGCTTTTCTGGATATAGTAGTATGGGATTGTATGTGTGGTCTCTTAGGGTTGGCAAAACATCTGTTCAGGCTCTTCTGGCATTTGAAGAAGTCTCCACTGAGAAGTCCAGGTTAATTCAGAAAGGTCTATTTTTATATGTTACTTGGCCTTCTCTCCCCTTGCAGATATAAATATTCTTTTCTTTATTCTGGACATTCAGTGTTTTATTATTATGTAGCAGGAGGATTTCCTTTTTGGTCCAATTTTTATTTAGTGTTCTGTAAGCTTCTTGTGTGTTTATAGGCATCCCTATCTTTAGGTTGGGAAAGTTTTCTTCTATGATTTTGTTGAAAATATTTTCTGGGCCTTGGACCTGGGAGTTTTCTCCTTCTATATTCCTATTATTCTTAGGCTTGTTTATTTCATAGTGTCCAAGATTTCTTGAATGTTTTGCATCAGTATCCTTTTAGGTTTAACATTTTATTTGAACAATGTATTGTTTTCTTCAATAGTATCTTCTATGACTGACATGCTCTCTTCCATCTCTTGTCATCTGTTGGTAATGCTTGTATATGTAGTTCTTTTCTTCTACCCTAGGTTTTCCATTTCCAGAATTGCCTCAGTTTTTGTTTTCTTTATTGCTTCTATTTCTATTTTCAGGTTTTGGATAGTTTTATTCATTTCTTTAACTTGTTTGCTTCTATTTTCCTTTAATTCTTTAAAGGATTTATTAATTTTGTTCACTTGTTTGTATTTTCCTATATTTCTTCAAGGGATTTATTCATTTTGTTTACCTGTTTGAATTCCTGTATTTCTTTAAGGGATTTATTCATTTTGATAACTTATTTGATTGAATTTTCCTGTGTTTCTTTAAGAGATTTATCCATCTCTTCTTTAAAGGCCTCTCTCATCTTTATGAAGTTGGATTTAAGTTCATCTTCTTGTTCATCAGTTGTGCTAGGATATCCAGGGCTTGCTGTAGTAGAATAGCTGTGTCCTGAAAGTGCCATATTGCCCTGACTCTTGTTGATTGTGTTCTTATGCTGACTTTTAGCCATCTGGTTTTTCCTAGATGTTCCTGGATGGTCCAGGTATAGCTGGCCTGGATGTTTCTGTTGCAGCAGGCCAGAATATTCCTGGTGCAGCAGACCTAGTGATGCCCAGTGGAGCAGTGTCCAGACAATGGTGTTCTGGGGACAGCACGCAGCTCAGGGCAGCTGGGCATGCCCCAGTGGATTGAGTGGGCAAGGAATTTGTGGGTATGGAAGGATCTGACCTAGATGTTCCTGGTTCAGCCTGCTTGGTGATAGATGGTGGATCAGTGTCCAGAAAATGGCACTTGGGGTACATCCAAGAAACATCATTCTTATGCTTGGTCAAATCCCCATTTTTTTCAAATGAAGCGTGGCATGAAATGAATAGTTTTAATCCAGGATCAGTGGGCTCTTTGAATGCACTTTGAGTTTATTTTAAAATCTTTCTTTTTTTAAAACACAGCTATGAAGTTCTGTGAGATGAAGATAATAGTAAGTTAATTGCATTCACATACTCAGATGTCTCCATTCCATTGAATTCTGAGATTTACCAGTAGTGCCCCACAGGCAGAAGGCAAACACATTGTGGAGGGTTGTGAAAATAAGTATATAGAATATTTTGTAAGACTTAGGATACATAGTTACATTTACAATGAAAGTAGTTTAACTTAGTTTACAATAGAATAAGATTTTCATTTTACTGAGTAATTTGTTTGTTTTCTAAAGGTTGAATATACAATATCCAAGGACAGCATATGCCTCTTCTCCTAGGGGATTCTGATCTGCTTGTTGAGAGTGGATTTGTGATGTTTGATTCTCTTTCCATATTTTTGTGGTGAGGCTTTGTGGTCATTGGGGTTTCTATCTTGTCCCTGTCTCTCTTTCTGGCCATCAAGCATCAGAACAACTTACTGTATCCTCTCCAAACCAGGTTTTAATAACTTCTTTCTGAAAGTGACCTAAAAGATATGGTGATTTAGAGGAATTTTAATCCAGCAGTATGGCTATGCCATCAAGGGATCATATCCAAAGACCTAGGTCTGTGTGATCAGGCTAGAATACAGATATGCCCTTAGTATACACCTTTAATCCTTCTGTCTGGAATAGAGACATACCTTTAGTACACATTTTTAATCCTAACCAATGATGGCTAATTGAGGGGCAGACAAAATACAAATCAGAGAAAATTTTGTCAGAATGAGTTAGAGATAGAATACACCCAACTCTCATGAGAACATACAGGAAAGAGAGCCTATTTAAGATCAGTGCAGAGAGAGAGTGAGTGGATTTGAACTCAGTGTAGTTCAGTTGAATTCAGTTGAGTTCAGTTCCATTCAGTTCTGTTCAGTTGATGCATTCAGTGCAGCCAGTGCAGTTCAGTTGGTGTGCAGAGGGAGTTTTTTCCAAGGAGAGCAATTCAGTTAGAAGCCAAGAGAAGCCAATTTGAATCAGTCATTTGGAGAGGAATTTAAGCTAGAACAGCTGAATTGAAGCAGCCAGCTTCAGAAAGAACTAGAAAGGGTGAGCTTATTCAGCAATAAGTCTTGGAGGCTGAAACATTGTAGACATAGGTTAGCAGATAGAGGTAGGAGCTGAAGTCTTCTAGGTCAAGGATTGTAGAAGATTAGACCGGATGGAGGCTAGAGGTTTACAGGTCTAAGCCTAGGGATGGTTAGATAGAAACATTCTGGACTCAGCCTAAGCCATTTATTCATAAAGCTTGGGGATCCCATCATCTAAGGAAATAACAACATTTATAGGATAGATTAGGAATTTTGTGAATAACACACCCTTAGGAGTATTTTCATTTATATTTGGAAATATCAATTCTATTTAAGTAGATAAGAGTTGATACCACCCACATGTGTACAATGTTCTTGGCTACTTTGATGCAAACATCTCATGAAAAGTCAAGGTTCTGGAAGCAGCCTGAATATCCAGTGTGTCTGCCTTCCTTCCTAGAGGATTGGGTTGCAAAATGAGCACATTTCCATCTTGCACAAAAGATTTTTGCTCTGCTCTATTTGCTTTAAGTTTTCACCTAAGGTGCCTTAAAAAGTAAGTTTAAGAGACATTCAGTGAAGGTATAAAGAAGTTTGTCCTATTCTTTTACATTATATTTTGCTTCTTAAATGAAGATGTAGCCCATCAACAGGGGCTCTATGAAGATTATTAATAGTAGACACAATTCCTATTCATAGTCTTTATTTCTTTCACCCTCTTCAATATCCATAGGCAAATTTTAAGTCTTTTTCAATTCATGGTCAGGTTACTGATTCCTTGACTAACCTGAACTAATACTAAAATGATATAAAGGTATAGTTGGTCCATTCCTCAACCTAATGCATATAATAGAAAGTAAACTGTGATTGACAACTGGCAGATGATGTAATGTGGTATACTACAGAGAGTTAGTACTATGAAAGAAAATGACATTGTGCTCTGATATGTGTGAATTAGCAGCTATGCATACAAGAGCAATAACAGTGATGTTATGTCTGATCATGAGGATGAAAGTCAATGTGAATATTTTTAGTCTCTCTCTGATCACATTCTTTCTTCCTTATTTTCTTTCTTTCTTTCTTTCTTTCTTCCTTCCTTCTCCCTTTGCTTCCAATCTTCCTTTTTTATTAACTTCTTACAACTAATCTTTTAAGACTCTATATGAGCTGCATTATTTTTCTATGATCTTCTTATTCACATGTTACTTATTGAGCCAATGGTTATCTCATTCCCTAGCTGTACCTCAAGACAGTCAATAATCTTCTTCTGGGCAATAGTGCACTAGAACTGTTGTTCTTATTGATTTTCTAGAATGTCATATTAATAAGCTTTCTGTGTATGATGAGTTAATTGGCGTTGTGGGACTCTCTCAGAATATAAGTATGGGAGGACAAGAGCATACCTTCAAGCAGTAGATTACTTGTGGGATTTGAAATTCCAATTCCTTTTACATTATATTTTGCTTCCTAAATGAAGATGTAGTCCATCAACTGGGGCACTATGAAGATTTTTAATAGCAGACACGATTCCTATTCTCAGTCTTTATTTCTTTCACCATCCTCAAATATATCCATTGACAAATTTAATCTCATGTTATTCATGGTAAGGTGTCTGGTTCCTTGACTAACCTAAACTAATACCTTTAGATTCATATCATCCTGTGTGTAATGAATGGTTAGTGGGTATAGGTAGTCATTGTTCATGTATTGAAAATGGCTTCATTTGCATAGTGATACTGTGTCCTCTGGGCATGACATGGCTACTATCATCTTAAAAACAGAGGAGAAATCCTGGGACCACCTTGCAGCTCTTTCTTTATCATTTAGTGCTTCTTTGGTTTTATAAAAAAAATTATTTTACAGGTACAATGAGGACCCCAGGTCAAAGCAAGTGATATTCCCAAACTTTACTAGTGACTACGATCTTTTAGTCTCTATTTACTCAGCTTTTTTATCTATACTAAAAATCAGAAGTAGTAGCTAATCTTCTCATAATCTGAGGGACATTCCCAGAATAATCTCAGTAGCTTGTAAAATAACATTGTCAGCTCATGCTGGACCATTTGCTCCTCTAGGTAGAATGAAGATTCCTAGGTGAAGTAGTTCAGATGTTCTCTTCAACTGTATCGTTATTTTGACAAGAAGAGAGCACTTGGAAGAAAAATACGCTCGATACCAGACAATGACTTTTGCATACCTGAAAAGGTATTTCTTTATATTAACATTAATATTGAAGATATTCAAAACGATGGATGATTAGTGGGTATAGGTAGTCATTGTTCATGTATTGAAAATAGCTTCAGGGAGGATCCAAGATGGCAGCGGCCAGCACAGACGTATTTTGATTTCGGGGTCAACAGTCACAAGACCGCAAGTGTTGCAGGATGCTGTACAAAGGACACGACCCCTTCTAAATCTCACCCAGCTACACAAGGACCACAGAAGATACCTGGGCAGGATGCCCCTTCACAATCTTGTACATGCTAGGAAGCCTCTGGACCCGGGAATCGGGATAACCCATCCCCCAACAGGAGAGACCTCCCGGTAAGTTCCAACCTAATACCCAGCAGGCAGATTCAGAAACCACGCAGAGATAATCCCCACCCTGCTGGGAACTCCCAGGTCTCACACAGACGATTCAATTATCTGGCAAAAGGTTGCGAACCTTGGAAGTGAGCAGAGCTCCACTGCAAAGTGCCTTCAGACCACAGATTGCAGTCTGTGAAGTCACTGGCCAGTTTCCAAGCCATGAGAGCAGCAAGGCTACTGGAGCTGAACTGCAGATTTACCCGCTACAGGAACCAACCCCAGGCAAACTGCAATATATTTGAAACTGTCGTATATCGGACATTTGTACTAGTATGGGCCCTTCTGGCAGGGAACCAGAGCTTACTTGTACACAGCTCCACCACCTGGATTAGTTAGGTCTCCACCTGGGAGGCGGGGCTGAATGACTCACCTTATAGGGGTGGAATAAGGCAATGTTATTCCTAAACCAAAGCACCCCCTTTGGACCCAAGTCCAGAAGAAAGCAAAAAAAAAAAAAAAAAAAATTCCTCATGACAAGAGGACCCAGACCAAAAAAAAAAAAACAAAGCGAAATGTCTCCAACAAAAGAAGGCAACACTATTCCGTCCAGCCCAAACCACCTCACCACAACTGAAACACATGAAAACGATGACAATTCTACATTATGGAAAGAGATAGAGTCCCTACAAGAAGAACTTAAAACTATGAAGGAATTCAAAGAAGCCACAATTTTACAAGTCAAAAAAAGGAATAACACCATTAAAGAGCTCCAAGCTAAGGTGACCCAGCTTGAACAGGAAAAGGATAAAGCAATGAAAGATCTCCAGGCAAAAACAAGCAAAATGGAGAAGGAAAAGTACAAAATGAACAATACCATTCAAGACATGAAAATAGAAATGGAAATAATGAAGAAAACACAGTCAGAGTTAAAAGAAGAAATGGAGAATCAAGGGAAGAGAACAGGAACTATGGATGTGAGTATGAAAAATAGGATGCAAGAGATGGAAGATAGGATCTCAGGGATGGAAGATTCGATGGAAGAAATCAGTACAACATCCAAAGAAAATGAGAAAGCTAAAAAATCTCTCACCCACAACATCCAAGAAATCAAGGACTCAATGAAAAGATGGAACCTAAGAATTATAGGCATAGAGGAAAGAGAAGACTCCCGACTCCAAGGTCCAGAAAATATCTTCAACAAAATCATAGAAGAAAACTTCCCAAACCTAAAGAAAGAGATGCCAGTAAAAATCCAAGAGGCTTACAGAACACCAAACAGATTAGATCAGAAAAGAACTCCTCTCGCCACATAATAATAGAAACTCCAAATGTAGAGAACAAAGAAAGGATATTAAAACCTGTAAGAGAAAAAGGCCAAGTCACATACAATGGCAGGCCCATCAGAATAACACCTGATTTCTCCTCAGAAACTTTAAAAGCTAGAAGGGCCTGGACGGATGTCCTACAAGCCCTGAGAGAACAGAGGTGCCCAGCCAGACTACTATACCCAGCAAAACTCTCAATCAACATAGAAGGAGAAAACAAGATATTCCATGACAAAATCAAATTCAAACAATATCTCCTCACAAACCCAGCCCTACAGAAGATCCTAGAAGGAAAATTCCAACACAGAGAAGATAACTACACCCAAGAAAACAGAGGAAATGGAAACCTCCACAGCAACTAAACAAAAGAGAAACACAAGACAGCCAGCTATACCAAAATAACGGGAAATAACAACCCCTGGTCACTAATATCCATCAACATCAATGGACTAAACTCGCCAATAAAAAGACACAGACTTACAGACTGGATCCCTAAACAAGACCCATCTTTTTGCTGTATACAAGAAACACATCTCAATATTGAAGATAGACACTATCTCAGAGTAAAGGGCTGGAAAAAGGTCTTCCAAGCAAATGGACCCAGGAACAAGCTGGAGTAGCAGCCCTTATATCAAACAAAATAGACTTCCAATTGAAGTTAATAAAAAAAGACAGAGAAGGGCATTACATACTCATTAAAGGAAATATCCACCAAGATGTCATCTCAATATTGAACATCTATGCCCCAAATACAAAGGCACCTACATTTATAAAAGAAACGCTTCTAAAATGTAAATCGCACATCGATCAAAACACTTTAATAGTGGGAGACTTCAACTCCCCACTCAAAACTATGGACATATCATCAAGACAGAAGCCAAACAGAGAAATAATGAGTCTAACAGAGATCATGAACCAAATGGACCTAACAGATATCTACAGAACTTTTCACTCAAACACAAAACAATACACCTTCTTCTGAGCACCTCACGTAACCTTCTCCAAAATTGACCATATAGTTGGAAACAAAGATAGCCTCAACAGATACAAGAAAATTGAAATAACCCCTTGTATCTTATCACACCACCATGGAATAAAGCTGCACTTCAATAGTAAAAGAATCATCAGAAAGTCAACACTCACATTGAAATTGAACAACTCTTTACGAGAGGACCACTGGGTCAGGGAAGAAATAAAGAAGGAAATCAAAGACTTCTTAAAATCCAACAAAAATGAAGACACAGCATACCCAAACCTATGGGACACAATGAAAGCTGTGCTAACGAGGAAAGTTCATAGCACTAAGTGCCTTCAAAAAGAAAATTGGGACAGCTCATATTAGCGAATTAACAGTTAAATTGGGTGAATTGGAAAAAAAAAAAAGAAGCAAACACACCCAAGAGGAGCAGAAGGCAGGAGATCATCATACTTAGGGCTGATATCAACAACTTAGAAACAAAAAGAACTATACAAAGAATCAATAAAATCAATAGTTGGTTCTTTGAGAAAATCAACAAAATAGACAGACCCTTAGCCAAATTAACTAAAAGACAGAGGGAGAAAACACAAATCAACAAAATCAGAAATGAAAAGGGAGAAATAACAACAGATATTGAGGAAATCCAGAGAATATTTGGATCCTACTTTAAAAATTTATACTCCACCAAATTTGAAAACTTAAGTGAAGTGGACAATTTTCTTGATAGATTCCACCTACCGAAGCTAAATCAAGATCAGATAAACAGATTAAACAGCCCTATAACCCCTAAGGAAATAGAAACAGTCATTAAAAATCTCCCAACCAAAAAAAGCCCAGGGCCAGATGGCTTTAGCACGGAATTATACTGGACCTTCAAAGAGGAGCTAACCAATACTTTTCAAACTCTTTCACAAAATGGAATCTGAAAGAACATTGGCAAACTCATTCTATGCGGCCACAGTCACCCTGATTCCTAAACCACACAAAGACCCAACAAAGAAAGAGAACTTCAGACCAATCTCCCTCATGAACATAGATGCAAAAATACTTAATAAAATACTAGCAAACCGAATTCAAGAACACATCAAAAGTATCATGCACTATGATCAAGTAGGCTTCATCCCAGGAATGCAGGGATGGCTGAACATACGGAAGTCTATCAACGTCATTCACCATATAAACCACATGAAAGTAAAAAACCACATGAAAATCTCGCTAGATGCAGAAAAAGCATTTGACAAAATCCAACACCCCCTCATGCTAAAAGTTCTGGAGAGAACGGGCATACAAGGGCCATACCTAGAAATAATTAATGCAATATACAGCAGGTCAGTGGCCAACATCAAAATAAATGGAGAGAAACTTAAAGCATTTCCTATAAACTCAGAGACAAGACAAGGATGTCCACTTTCACCATATCTCTTCAATATAGTACTTGAAGTTCTTGCTACAGCAATAAGACAACTAAAGGAGATCAAGTGGATAAACATCAGAAATGAAGAAGTCAAATTATCCCTATTTGCAGATGATATGATAGTATACATAAGCAACCCCAAAAATTCCACCAGAGAACACTTACAGCTGATAAACACCTTCAGCAAAGTGGCTGGATACAAAATTAATTCAAAAAAATCAGAAGCCCTTCTTTATACAACAAAGAAATGGGATGAGAAAGAAATAAAGGAAACAACCCCCTTCACAATAGCCACAAACAACATAAAATACCTGAGGGTAACTCTAACCAAGCAAGTAAAGGACCTGTACAACAAGAACTTCAAGCCCTTGAAGAAAAAAATGGAAGAGGCCTTTAGAAGATGGAAAGATCTCCCATGCTCATGAATAGGTAGGATCAACCTAATAAAAATGGCCATCCTACCAAAAGCAATATATAGATTCAATGCAATTCCTATCAAAATACCAACACAATTTTTTATAGACTTGGAAAGAGCTATTCTCAATTTCATATGGAACAACATAAAGCCCAGAACAGCTAAATCAATCCTGTACAATAAAAAAAATACATCTGGAGGTATCTTTATCCCAGATTTCAAGTTGTACTACAGAGCAATAATTGTAAAAACAGCATGGTATTGGTACAGAAACAGACCAGTAGATCAATGAAATCGAATTGAAGATCCAGAAATAGACCCACACACTTATGGCCACCTAATTTTTGACAAAGAAGCCAAAATGGCACAATGGAAGAAGGACAGCATCTTCAACAAATGGTGCTGGTCCAACTGGATGTCCATTTGTAAAAGAATGAAGTTAGACCCATACTTATCACCTTGTACAAAACTTAAGTCCAAGTGGATCAAAGACCTTAACATAAGGCCCGTCACACTAAATCTACTAGAAGAAAAATTGGGAGAAACCCTCGAACTAATTGGCACATGCGGACAACTTCCTGAACAGAACACCAGCAGCTCAGGACTTGAGATCAACAATCAATAAATGGGACCTCATGAAACTGAAAAGCTTCTGTAAGGCAAAAGACACCGTCATTCGAACAAAACGGCAGGCTATAGACTGGGAGAAAATCTTCACCAACCCCACATCTAACAGAGGGCTAATATCCAAAATCTACAAAGAACTCAAGAAATTAAATGCCAAGAAACCAAATAATCCAATCAAAAAAATGGGAAGTAGAGCTAACCAGAGAATTCACAAAGGAGGAATCCCTAAAGGCTGAGAGACACTTGGAGAAATGCTCAGCATCCTTAGTCATCAGAGAAATGCAACTCAAGACGACTCTGAGATTCCATCTCACACCTGTCAGAATGGCTAAGATCAAAAACTCAAATGACAGCACATGCTGGCGACGGTGTGGAGAAAGGGGTACCCTACTCCATTGCTGGTGGGAATGCAGGCTTGTGCAACCACTATGGAGGTCAGTCTGGTGATATCTTAGAAAACTTGGAATAGCTCTGCCTCAGGACCCAGCCATACTACTTCTGGATATACACCCAAATGCCTCTTCACAGAATCATAAGGAAGTTTCCTCATCTATGTTTATAGTACCCTTATTTGTAATAGCTAGAAACTGGAAACAACCCAGATGTCCCTCAACCGAAGAATGGGTTAAAAAACTGTGGTACATCTACACAATGGAATATTATTCAGCTTTCAGGAACAATGAAATTATGCAATTTACATCCAAATGGATAGAACGAGAAAAGCTCATCCTGAGTGAGCTAACCCAGACTCAGAAGGACGCATATGGCATTTATTCACTTATAGTAGTTTTTTAGCTATATAGTAGAACGTATCGATAGTACAACTAACACACCAAAGGGAATTGGATATAGACTTCTTATTTTTAATTTTTAATTTTAATTTATTTTTATATATTAAATATATTTTTTCTATTTTTTAGTCTTTTTATCTATTGTCTGCTTATTGGTTTGTTTGTTTAGTAGTTCTCTCTCCTGGGCAACGATATACTTTTCACTGATGGAACTGCTTCGTAGACCCCCAATGAATGAAGAGGCTCATGTCCCTCATATGACCTCTCAGCTGAGATGAGGGACTGTTATATAAGGACCCCCCACCCCAGAGAAATGGGATGGAAAGGTTAGGAAGTAAAGAAAAAAATGAAATGTGATGTTTCTGCTTTTTACTACTAATTGTCATAAACTGTTTAGGATAATTAAGAAATGCAAACTAATGGTTATGCAAGCCGGTCATTCTGTTAGGTACTATGACAGCCTATTATAGTTACTTTCTAAGCTAATCAGAAATAAACCTGCTAAGAGACAAGCAACATCTGCTTACCCTAATATAAGAGATAGATAGGGCCTCTTCAAAAACCTCAAGAGATCTGCAGAATATGGCATTCAAAGATGTTTTTGTAACTTTAGATTTTTTTATATCAAGACATATGAACTCATGACAGCACCCCCTATTCTCCTCCACGTAGAAGATGAGCATCGAAGAATCTCCAGTGGGAGATGCTTGAATTAGTCGCAAGCCTATCTCTTGGTAGGAAAAGCCCCTTGCTCCAACTGTAGACAGAATGCTGTCCAAAAAGGACAAAACCTGGAAGCAGGTAAGTCGACAGCCTAGCTCTGCCCAGACCGGGTAGGTAAGTCCTTCATAAGCCCTGTTCTACAATCAATGTCTGTCAGAAAAACGGGGCCAAATGACTGAAGATCGATGCTGTAATGTATGGAGAGAAAATGGGAACTGTCCAGAAAGCCACTGGTATATCATTTCTTAGTTTGGGAAGCTGCAGGCCCTGTACTTCTTATACAATCATATATATTTATCCTTCTCAGGTCTCTGACATGGTTGAAGAACAGATAGCTAGAGTCTCATAATTAAATTTTGAGTTGTTTAGGAGTCAAGAGAGTGTTATAGATCTAAGAAGATACTTTTAAAATTGTGTTGCAAGTTAGTATGAATGTTGAGTCAGATATAGAACTTTAAACTCATGGAGATGTTTAGATAGTAGAATGTTAAAGTCAGGTACCAAATATATATGGACTGTTCATTGGGAATATACGCTAAGCCATATAACCCTCATAACTGTGGCCTAATTACCTCTGTTGTTTTGTATTGTATTTATTATTATAAGAGAAAGATCCATTTGTTGGACTGAAAGTAGAAACAGTAGGGGGAAATAAGATATACCTTAAACTTAAAAAAAAAAAAAAGGGTAGAGTATGGGGGGTTGATGGTCGGAGCATGGGATTGGAGGGGGAATAGGGAGGGGACTGCAATTGAGATATAACTTGAAGAAATAAAAAATAAAGGAAAAAATGTGCCAAAAAAAGAAAATTGCTTCATTTGCATAGTGATACCATGTCCTCTGGGCATGACATGGCTACTATCATCTTAAAACCAGATTATCTGTGCTTAACTTTATGATTCCCTAACAAAATTGGGTCCACTTAACATTTCGTTAGGTAAAATGACTCACAAGTTGATTCATTATTTGAGTCATGAAGTTTCTTGAAAATCCAAACATAAGACCCTGTTCCTCACTGAAAATATACAAGTCATTAACAATAACTTGGGTGAGTAGTTCTCTTTTCCAATGATATAACACTTAAGTTGCCCTTTCTCCTGTAAGTTTGACTTTTTAAAAATAATTTATTGCTGTGCTAGCTAAGATGAACACATATTTATGTATTCAAATCTTTTTGGAAACTTTTTATCTACATTTAATATGTCCTGCCTGCAAAATATGGTAGGGCAATAGTGGCACAAGCATTGCGTGAGTCACCAACCAATATCTGATTTAATTTAAGACCCATTCCATGAGATGGAACCCATACCCAATGCTGCTTAAGTAACCAAGAATCGGAGATGAGATAACCAAGTTAAAACCAAATCCTACTATTCTAAAAAAAAAAAAAAAAAGTATCAATAGAATGACTTCTAATGATATTCTGTGATATTTATAGGTCAGTGACTTATTGTGTCATCATTAGAGAAGCTTTTTCCTGCAACAGATGGGAACCCATGCAGCAGATACAGAAACCCATAGCCAGATGTGATGTGGAGAATGAGTCCTTGGAACATACAGTTGTAAATGGGATGTATCTATCAAATTCCACTTCCCAGAGTTCAGGAAACCCTGAAGAACAGGAGCTAGAAAGAGTGTAAGAACTTTGTTTCACTTTATTTTTTAATCATTTCTTTTGTTTTTGAAATTTTAATATAATTATATAATTTCATCATCCTTTCTCTCTCTCTCTCCAAGCCCTCCCTATGCCATTCCTTGTTCTTTTCAAATTCAATGTATCTTTTTTCATTGTAGTTATATATATAATATATACCATAGCATATAACATATAATATATACATATATTGTTGTACACACATGCATACATGCATGCAACACATATATTCATATATGTCAACATCCAGTTAAACCAACACATTTGTTGAAGATGCTGTCCTTTTTTCCATTGTACAATTTTGGCTTCTTTGCCAACAATTAAGTGACCCTAGGTGTGTGGGTTCATTTCTGGGTCTTCAATTTCATTCTCTTGATCCACTGGTCTGTTTCTATACCAGTACCACGCTGTTTTTATTGCAATTTCTCCGTAGTATAGCTTGATTTCTGGGATGGTGATGCCTCCAGATGTTTTCTTATTGTACAGGATTGATTTATGGTCTAAGTGGATGTTGACATGTAAAAGAATAAAATTAGACCCATACTTATCACCTTGTACAAAACTTAAGTCCAAGTGGATCAAATACCTTAACATAGAGCCTGACACACTAAATCTAGTAGAAGAGAAAGTGGGGAAAAGCCTCAAACTAATTGGCACAGGTGACAACTTCCTGAACAGAACACCAACATTTCAGTACCTAAGACCAACAATCAATAAATGGGACCTCATGAAAATAAAAAGCTTCTGTACAGCAAAGGACACTATCACTAGAACAAAACAGCAACCTACATATTGGGAAAAGATCTTCACTAATCCCACCTCCAACAGATGGCTAATGTTCATAATTTATGAAGAACTCAAGAAATTAAACTCCAGTAAGCCAAATAATGCAATCAAAAACCGGGAAACAGAGATAAACTTAAAATTCACAAAGGAGCAATCTATAGTGGCTGAGAGACATTTGCAGAAATGCTCAACATCCTAAATCATCAGAGAAATGCAACTCAATATGACTTTGAGTTTCCATCTCACACGTGTCAGAATGGCTAAGATCAAAAACTCAAATGACTGCGCATGCTGGTGAGGTTGTGAAGAAAGGGAACACTCCTCCATTGTTTGTGGGAATGCAAATTTGTACAACCACTGTGGAAATCAGTCAAGTGATATCTCAGAAAACTTGGAATAGTCCTACCTCAAGACCCAGCGATACCACTTCTGAGCATCTACCCAAACGATTTCTCACCAAACCACAAGGACATATCTTCATCTATGTTCATAGAAGCCTTATTTGTAGTAGATAGAAACTGCAAACAACCCAGATGTCCCTCAACCGAAGAATGGATTAAAAAACTGTGGTACATCTGCACAATGTAATACTACTCAACTATCAGAAATAAGGAAATCATGCCATTCACAGCCAAATGGATGGAACTAGAAAAGATCATTCTGACTGAACTAAACCAATCTCAGAAAGATGGCATCTACTCACTTATAATTGGATTTTAGCCATATAATACAGGATTAACTATCCTGCAACCAGTACACCAAAAGAAACAGGAACAAAGACTTTGTTACCTATTGATGGGTCAATTTTCCCTAGAGATGCTACCATGTAGGCCCCCAGTGCAAGAGGAAGCTCATAGCCCTCATATGACTGTTGAAATGAGAGGGGCTGATATGTAGGGACACTCCACATTGGAGGAGTGGAATGGGTATGAGAGGGAGGAGAGGGTGGGAGTGTGAACAGAAAAGGGTGGAAAGAGGTCACTGTGATGGAGATGTAAGTTGAAGTAATAAATAAACATTAAAAATATAAAAATAAGTAAATAAATCTACACATATAAGTACAACCTGATTGATCTTTATAAAATTACTTGTGTATATTTGTTCCGCGATGATTGTTTGGTACTAGATAATGAACTGTTGTATTCTCTCTGGGAAAGGCTATTGCTTCTCTCAGCATTTCTTAGTTGTTCTTACCCAGGGCTAGTGAAGTCATGGATCTTGGAGGAGAACATCTAACCACCACTTTAGTAAACCAGTATCATTCCTAAATACATTCTTAATATCTGTCCTTATACACCCAGATAAATGTAGTCTTCATTCTTTCACAAGGAAGGTTCTCTTTTCAACAGCAGGAGACCATTACAGAAAACCACAACTAATCAAAATTCAGAGTTTTGGAGCCCAGTTGCTGTGGATACATCTACAATACAACCTCTGCAACTAAGACTCAGGGATCATTGTGCAAGAAGTATAGAAAGACTGTAAGAACCAGAATAGATGGTTTAATGTAAAATTGTGTCTTTCAGGAATGTCAGTAGCTACACATATCATGTCTCACCAACATGATTGCTTAAACAAGAGATGAGCAAGGACAATAGAAATCCCAAGGTAAATAAGGGAAAAGCCTAGTGGCCTCAACCCTACACAGGAACTACACGCAACTAAGGATTACCGAGAGCAGAAGAAATACTTTGGTATCCTTGAACCAGTCTTCATTTTACATTTTCTAAGTTTTAAAACATGAATTTTATATGTATAAGTGATTTCTGCCCACATCTTCCCTCGAAAAATCCCTCATTTGAAACTTAAAAAAAAACAGCCCTAAATTTTTGAGTACTGAAGTAAGTTTAGAACAAATTATTCTACTAATATCACTTAATACAGAGATCTAACTTGGTGGAAGAGCACTTACCTGTCATGCATAAGACCCTAAGTTGGATGAAAACAATTGCAAAAAGATTATTTAGTCAATGGGGATGAGTATATTACTTTATATTCAGATGTTTTCACTTTTAAAATGTGAGAAAAATAATCTCAACTTGGGTGTTAGCAAATATTAATTTTTGCAACATTTCTAATTTTTGTGTCCTATGTTTCTGAAAGCAATGGGTAGAATTATGCTCTTTGTCTTCACCCTTTAACCAAATTAATCTTTCTTGATTTATGTTATTGAAATATTTACCCAGTTAGACACATTATGCTGCCAACCCAGAAGCCATTAAAAAAAAAGATTACCATTTATTTCATCTGGATGTTTGAGTTTTCCCCAAATGTTAAAACTTAAACTATGAATGGGATGACACTAGAAGATATGACTTTTGGGAGCCATTATATCATGAGGTAAGAGCCCTCCATAATTAGAATAGCAGTCTTATGTTCCCCTCTTGCTTCTGCCATGTGGAGAAAAACTGAGAGTATGTCATGCACAAAACAGAAATAGGCCAGTACCAGGTATTGAATTTGCTGGAGTGTTGAGATTGGACTCCCAAACCTTTAGGACAGGAGACAAAATTTCTGCCATGTATAATCATGTAGTTGATAATGAGTTTATTGTATTATTTCAAGTAAATTAAGGTACTGATATATGCAGAAGGGTAGAGATCTTTGAAGTATAAACTTGTACATTAGGCAAACTAAGTCAGTAAAACTTACATATAGATGATGGAGGAGTGAAAATATATGGGGTAGGAGAATTGGACATTAGTTTCTGTGCATATCCTACAGGATTTTCAATAATCCAATCAATAAATTTTATTTAGTATATTTTGTAGTTCCTGGAGCTGCGTCATGTAGATAAATAAGGCTATGCAAAGGAAGTTGTGTATTTTAACTCTTAGGGAGCTGTAGGCTGGATGATGTTATTGTTACTTTTAGATCTGATTGGGTACCTTATCCTATATCATTCTTCTGGCAATGTCTTATATCAGTTATTCCCTAATCCCATCCTCTTCTGAATTTTCATGACAAAGAAAATCTTAAGTGTCCCCCTTGTTTATCTTTCTGTGGTTCAAATTTTACCTAGCTTACTGATAGACCTCTGCCTCATTGTCTAGCCCAACTTTAACATGCAGTTTCACTCTGTGTTTCTATTCCTAAATTCTTATGCCAGTAATATGAAGAATGTTTCAATTCCAACCAGCAGCAGATCAAAACAGATACTGAGACACAGAGTCAAACATTAGTCAGAGCTCTGGGAGTCCTATATAAGAGAGGGAAGAGGAATAGAGAGACCTGGAGGGGTCAAGTTCAACAAATGAGAGAGAAAAAAGAATGCCTCAATTTCTTGATAAAAGAGTCTAATTTCTCCTTTGTAGTTCTGGAGAGTAGAAGTCCAATCCTGAATCTGTTGTTCTCTGTGAATGGTAGAACCTTATTTGCTTACTCTTTGGTTTCACTTTTTTGACGGACCTCATCAAAACAGCTCTCATCTTAGAGCTGTTTCTAATGGTTGACTGAAGTGATTTGTGCTTCCTGTCAATCAAAGATATTGTCATCTTTGGAACAGAACAATTCCTTTGACATTTTTTTTCCTTTTAGGACCTTCAAAATCACCATTACAATTTATATCCTGGATCACTTTTTTTTTTTTGAAATAGCTAATCCAAATTCGATTTGATTTCAATTCAGAAAAATATTTTAACAGTTATAGAATAGTTTGCAAATAGGTTTTATATTTCTTCATCACAGTTATGTTTGAGTAATATAACATTTAAAATTCTTTTTACATGTATTCATTTTATATGTGTAAGTTTGTCTACATGTATATATGTACACCATGTGCATGCCTAGTGCCTTTGGTGGTCAGAAGAGTTCATTGGATTCCTGGGAACTGAAGTTACAGATAATTGTGAGATATCACACAGAGCCCGGGAAGCAAACCTAAGGCCTCCTCAAGAGCAACAAGTGTTCTGCACTGCTGACCCAGCACTCTAACCCAGTAACCTAAAGTTGTATTTATTTATTTTTCTTCTTTTTAGATAGGTTCCTTCTATGTAGCCTTACCTATCCTGGAACTTGCTATGGACCAGGAGGCTCACCTTGAATTCACAAAGATTTGCCTGTTTCTGACTCCCAAGTGCTGAGATTATAGTTATGTACCACCACTTCCAGCAAGTAATACAGTTTTTAAAGAGATAATTTAAACAAAAATTCTTTTTTAATTCTGTCATCACTTTGAAATATATGTACATAATAGAAAGCAGAGGGTAGCCAATAGGAATTGGATTCTAGAGTAAAACACAATGAGATTTACTCCTGGCTTTATCACTTAATTTGCTATTAACTGACTTTCTTTTGGTTTTGAGCCATTATTTCCTTATAAATTCTGTTAAAACGGGCATTTATTTTTTTCTGAGAACTTTTTAAATTAATTAATCTAAATTATTTCATAATGCGCCTGGAAAAGTAAGTGTTCAAAGTGTTGACTATGATTTTAAAATTAATAAAATATGTATTTTACCTTCAATGAGAAAATAATTTAATATTAGACAATTAATTACAGCTTAAAGCATCACTATAAATCAGAATTGGCAAGGCTATGGGCCAAATCCTATCTGCCTGCATTTTTTAAAAATAAAGTTTTGAAGTTTTGTTGGAACACAACCACACATTTGTTTGCGTATTATGTATGGCTACCACTGCACTAAAATGACACAGTTGAGTAGTTGTGACAGAGACCACATGACCTGGAAAATCTAAAATATTTACTATCTGGCACTTCATAGAAGCAGGTTGCCAAGACCTATTATAAATAATAAGAGATGGAAAAAGCACTATGTAATAGTTCAAAGATGGCAGATAATTTCTTACTGTGAGATCTGGGAGATGAGGGAAAGAAGAGCATTAATCTTGATGGGCTGGTTTCTATTATGTAATTCTAGGAGATAAGACATAATCCTGGACAGTGTCTTTCCAAAGTTATCTAAAAGAATATAAATCAGAGTCAAGAGAACAATCTTAGTAAATAATACAGGAGGTCATGTTTTATACTGGAAATTAATACTGCTTCAGCAGGAAGGAATTTCCAAATATTAGAGTCTGTGCCTGTCCTGTAATGCCAATATAGAGGCCATGAGATCTTAGTGAATGCTTAACACTGTGGCTTAGATAGAATGTTGTCATGATTTTTTTTAATTAAATTTGTTTAAAATGAGGTTGAAGTAGTATAATAAATCAAAAATGCAATGTTTTGAAATCTTTTCATTAATACCATTTTTTTCTCTTTTGATTATGCTGAGATTTGAATCCATGTATGTGCTAGGAAAATCTTTCAGTGAGCTAGATCCTCAGTCCTATTAGTAGGTAGTGTTTATTTAAAAACATATATATATACATATATATTACTTAATTAAAATATAATAAGTCATTTCCCCTTCACCTCCTTTCTCCAACACCTCTCATGTCTGCCCCAAAAGCTGTGTTCCTCCTAATTTCATGGTCTCTTCTTTAACTATTGTTGCTTCATGCACAGATCAATATGTAAACATGCAAGGAATTTGTCTATCGAGTCTACATTTTAAAAATTCTTTACATAAAAGATTTGTTCTTTTCTTTTTAGCATTCTGATGTGTGCCATTTCTTACTGTATCCCATTACTAGGAGTTGATGTTGGTTGTAAGGGACTTCTTATTTTTCTCAGTCTTATCAGATATTTGTGCTTTTCGTTAGAGTTTGAAAGAACCAATTTTTTATGTATGTATGTTGATTTCTGTTGGATGATTTCTATTTTTATATCTCCAGGTTTTGTTTCTATTTTTTTCTTTTTCTCTTTTCCAGTATCTTGAGAATATTTTAACTCATTAGTTGCCAGACTTTCTTCCTTTATAGCATCCTCACAGACTACTATAGTTTTCTCTCTCATATTACTGAAGTTGTAACTTTCTTGTTTGGATATGTAATGTATATAATATGTAATATATAATGACATTTCATTATAAGTCATTCAAATATATTCCAATATATATTATGAATTCTTCTTTGATCCATGTCTTATTGAACATGTCCTTATTACTTTCCAAAGTCACAGAAATTCTTACTTGTGTGTATTATTAACTTGTGAATTAATTGTGCAGTATCTGGAGCTTGTATACTCTTTGATGTAAATGTATGTGAAATCTTTTTTTGTTTTGCTCAATGGTAGCAGGAAAGTTCAACATTTCAATTTTTTTAATATATAAAGAACATGTTTTCTCAAGTTTTGATAGTAGCATTTTATGTACATTTGGATCACACATGTTTCATTTTGAATTCCATAATATTTGCTTTTAAAAGTAACATTCAGTTTATTTACATTTAATGATTCTTACTACCAATTCACTTGAGATCATATCTGTAATTTAAATATATTTTATTTTATTTGTTTCATATTTTTCTTTCTACTTCTATTTCCTTTTCTTGCCTTCATGTGCGATAATCCAGTTTTTCTCTTGTTTGTTGTTTTCTTTTTTTCTCATTTCATTTAATTTAAATACCTCTTGGTTTAAAGGTTATATTTCTCTTTCTATGCCTATGGGCATTAAAGCATGAATTTTTAACTTGCCAAAGTTAAAAGTTAATCATTGCTTTAACCTTCTATGCTAACAATATGAGGGCATTTAACTACTCTCATGCCTCCCCAAGCTAACTTAGATCTTTAGTCTTGTATCGCTTACTTCTATGTTTGAATGTTAAAATCGCAAACAACTGTTGTTTTTTATTTACTTAGTATTTATTTCTAATGGCTCTCACTTGTTCCTATCACTTCTGTTCCTTTGTTATCACTTTTCATCTAAAAGTCACCTCTGTTTTTCCTGTAATATATCTACTCAGTGCCCTTATTGAGCTCTGCTAGTGTTGAACACTGAATTTTATGGTAGAATAGAGAGATGAATTGACTCGTCCATATCATTCTTTGGGTACTTCTGTGGTCAAAGATTGTGGTTTGTTGATTTTTTTCTTCAAGCATATTAGAAAGAATATTCCATTGATTTCTGGAAACGTTCTTTCCCAGAAAAATACCAGTTTCTTACTTATTTCAAAGCAATGTCTTTGTATTTTAATTTCACGTTACAGACTGTTGTTATATTTTGTTATCATATATATATATATATATGATAGTATATGTATAGTTTATGTACTTAATAGAGACCAGCAGATACATATTTAATATATTTAAATAACGAAAACAGTTTTAAATACTTATTTAAATCTTTGTCTGAAAGTCCAATGATTCTTCTTAGTAATTCCAATGTTTTGGTGTTGCTGCTTCTTTTCTCTGGCTGATGTCATCTCCCAGTTGTGTTTGCTCACTGAGGAATGAGTGCATCATTTGCTTATAACTTTATGCATGAAGTTATTTCAGCAACATAATGAGGAGTTAGTTATTGGGTTCCAATGTTTTATGAAAAGTACCTAATAGTATTATTGGGTTGGCTCCACTTTAAACTAACTTTATTCGTGGCATACTGTTTTCCTTATTTTTGGAGGTAAGATTTTGTGTTCCAGTGCCCACTGATGGCAGGACTATAGTTAGTCATATCTGCCCTCCTTCAACTTAAGTGGGAAGGTGCCATCTTAATTACTCAAAGGAGGTACCTAGTGAAGTAACAGGATAGAGGTAGATGAGAATCTTTGGTGTACTTCCTTGCTTTTGGAAAACCTTGCATTTTAACCTCCCTGTATAAACCTGACTAACTCAAAAGTTAGAGTTCTCCAACTGAACCAATGCCTGAAGGCCAAGATCACTTTCCTTCATTGACTGAATAGATCCATGTACTTAGATTTAAGTACTACTTTAATATTAAGCTTTGATGATGTTAAGAAGATTAGGGATCCAAGATGGCGGCGGCCTGCGCGGATGTATTTTGATTTTGGGGTCAACAGTACACAAGACCGCAAGTGTTGCAGGATGCTGTACAAAGGGAACGACCCCTTCTAAATCTCACCCAGCTACACAGAGACCATGGAAGATCCCTGGGCAGGACGCCCCTTCCCACTCTCGGAAACGCTAGGAAGCCACTGGACCCAAGAATCGGGATAACCCATCCCACAAAAGGAGAGATGCCGGTAAATTCCAACCTAATACCCAGCCAGGAGATTCAGAACCCACACAGAGATAATCCCCACCCTGCTAGACACTCCCAGGTCTAACACAGATGATTCAATTATCTGGCAAAAGGTTGCGACCCTTGGAAGTAAGCGCAGCTCCACTGCAAAGTGCCTTCAGACTGCAGATCACAGTCTGTGATGTCACTGGCCAGTTCACAAGCCACGGGAACGGCAAGGCTACTGGAGCTGAACTGGAGATTTACCCGCTACAGGAACCAACCCTGGGCAAACTGCGAGATATTTGAAACTGTCGTATATCGGACTTTTGTACTAGTACGGGCACTTCCAGCAGGGAACCAGAGCTTACTTGTACACAGCTCCACCACCTGGATTAGTTAGGTCTCCACCTGCGAAGCGGGGCTGAATGACTCACCTTACAAGGGTGGAGTAAGGCAGCGCTACACCTACACAAAAGCGCCCCCTTTGGACCCAAGTCCAGAAGACAGCAAAAAATATTCAACATGGCCAGAGGACCCAGACCAAAAAAACAAAACAAAACAAAACAAAAAAACAGAGTGAAAAGTCACCAAAAAAGGAAACCAACGCTATTCCGTCCAGCCTGAAACAACTCACCACAACTGAAACACATGAAAACAATGACAATTCTACATTATGGAAAGTGATAAAGTCCCTTCAAGAAGAACTTAAAACTATGAAGGAATTTAAAGAAGCCACAATTTTACAAGTCAAAACAACGAATAACACCATTAAAGAGCTCCAAGCCAAGGAGACCCAGCTTCAACAGGAAAGGATAAAGCGATGAAAGATCTCCAGGCAAAAACAACCAAACTAGAGAAGGAAATGTACAAAATGAACAATACAATTCAAGACATGAAAATAGAAATGGAAACAATAAAGAAAACACAGTCAGAGTAAAAAGAGGAAATGGAGAATTAAGAGAACAGAAACTATGGATGTGAGTATGAAAAATAGGATGCAAGAGATGGAAGAAATGATCTCAGCCATGGAAGATTCGATGGAAGAAATCAGTACAACATCCAAAGAAAATGAGAAAGCTAAAAAATCTCTCACCCACAACATACAAGAAATCAAGGACTCAATGAAAAGACGGAACCTAAGAATTATAGGCATAGAGGAAACGGAAGACTCCCGACTCCAAGGTCCAGAAAATATCTTCAACAAAATCATAGAAGAAAACTTCCCAAACCTAAAGAAAGAGATGCCAGTAAAAATCCAAGAGGCTTACAGAACACC
>CAJQZJ010000382.1:392109-470752 GCA_907164525.1 Lophiomys imhausi | reverse complement strand
TTGTAGAGCAGGGATTATGAAGGACTTACCTACCCTGTCTTGGCAGAGCTAGGCTGTCGACTTCCCTGCTACCAAGTTTTGTCCTTTTTGGACAGCAGTCTGTCTACAGTTGGTGCAAGGGGTTTTTTCATGCCAAGAGATAGGCTTGCCACTAATTCAACCATCTCACACTGGAGATTCTTCGATGCTTATCTTGTACTTGGAGAAGAATAGGGGGTGCTGTCAGGAGCTGATATGTCTCGATATCAAAAAAAAAGAAAAACTTAATTTAAGATAACATCTTTGAATGCCATATTCTGCAGATCTCTTGAGGTTTTTGAAGATGCCCTATCCATCTCTTGTATAACCTTTTAGAATGATACAGTCTCTGGGGCAGGTCCTCAGTCGTCAGGTACACAGTCTTTGTTGTAGATTCTTTAACGCACTTAGCAGTCCTTTTTCTGGATCTCTCAAATGCAGGTTCATCAGGGTAAGTTGGTTATTACAGTCTCACCTTAAATAAGGCTTCATGCTTTCTTCTCTGTGGGAGACCCCAGCCATCTGCAGGCCAACTTACTTCTTTTGAATCAGGAACTCAGCTGCTCTGCCTCAGTCCTTAAAGCCAGGCAGTTTCCCCTAGGCCACTGATCCGACAGATCAAACCCCTCCAGGCAAAAGCTGAGCCACAGGGTCCAGTCCTTGGCCTTTTGGTGTCTTGCTCAGGCTTTCTTTGCTCACCAGCTTCTTTCTGCTTCAGGGAAATCTGGCCATCAAATGATGGCCAGCCCTTTTTTCAGCAGGACTCTCAGAGCTCTCTAGCGTCAGGGGCCTCTTCTCCTTCTGGGCTCCATGCACTGTCCTTAAATAGGAGGAACTCTGTTTCAGCTTAATTTGGGCTCCGCCCACTTAGCAGCTGAAAACAATGTCAGGCCAGATACTTTGTTTCTTCAAGTCTATTGAGTCTTTCCTGTTTTTCCTGACTTCAACCTTGTTTTTCAGTCTATTAAGTCTTTCCTGTTTTTCCTGACTTCATGCTGATAATGTTCTTCATGCCCCGAATTAAGAGACAGTATCAGAAACTCCTATATATTTTCTAAATCTAATTTGTCTAACCCCTACATATAGGTTCTACATTATGAGGCTCTTCACACTGGTAACTGTTTCCTTGGCTGTGCATTAAACACAAAAAAGATTTTCATGCGATCCCATTTGTCCATTCTTAAGATGATTTCTATGCAAAGGAGTCCTAAAAAACAAAACAAACGAAAGCTAAACAAAACAAAACCACACTTGTGCTTACAGCTTGTGGTGTTTTTACCTATGTTTTCCTCTATCAGGAAAGGTTTCAGTTCTTACATTATTGTTTTTTATCCATCTTGAATTTATTTGTGTGCAGGATTGGAGACACAGAAGGAGTCTCAGTATTTGATAGGTAGATATCGAGTTTTCATAGTGGGATTTACTAGGAAGAGGCTGCATTCCCTGCAATGTACGTTTTTGGACAATGTTGTCAAAAATTAGGTGGCAATATCTATGTGGATTTATCTTCAGGTCTCTATTCTATTCCTTTGTTCTACATGCCTATTTTTGTGCTAGCATAATGCTGTTTTTCTTACTTCGGATCTATAATATAATTAAGTTGTGTGTTTAAATCATTAGTATTTTTTAAATTAATTAATTTATTACTTCAGGTTACATCTCCATCATAGTGTCCTCTTTCCACCCCTCCCAGTACTGCCCTCCCACTCTCTATCCCCTATCTCTTCCACCCCACTCTTGTGGAGTGGAGTGTCCCTACATAACAGTCATTAGTATTTTTAATTTTAGTCAATTTCATACATTTATTGTGGTCATGCTCACTGCCCATTGTGATAGAGTTAGTGAAGTTAGTGAAATTAGTGGACAGTCAACTTAGCATCTAGCAGCATAGGGATTTTGGATAAGCAAAAGCTTGGCGTATTTTTACAAAGATATGGGCGGAGCCAGACAATTTGCCTGTAAAAAGCTTTGCTAAGAAACTTGGCAAGCCACACAGATGATGTGGACACCGACTTACTGTTGTAGGGGCAGGTCTTGGAAAGCCCATGAAAACCCATGGCAACGAGAATGCTGAAAATCACTCCGAGATAATCACGACAACAACGAGATTTAAGTGTGTGTGTGTGTGAGGGGGAATCCACACTGGTGAAGGGCATAGCAAAATATGCCTTTGGCAGAGTTGGACTGCTGCAATCCAATGCAAAAACCTGCCACAGACTTGTTAAGGGAGAATCCCTTGAAGTATTCCACATTAGAGACTCAGAGTACTGAGAAGGTGAGCAAGAGACTTGGGATAGAAATGCTGTGGGAGATTGAGGAGGCAATTCTTGGCTGATTGAAAAGACCATCCCACATAGGTGTTGGAATAGACTGACTTTGTAGACTGACCATGGCTTCATGGTACAGGTAGACTGGCCTTGCAAATTGGCAATGCCCAACAGACTTTGAACTTGAAAGCTATAAACTATCCATTCCTACAGACCTACTCTAAGAGTATTAATATCCTTTTAAGAAACTTAAAATAATGTTAAGTGTTTGTTTTTTGTAGGTATTAGAGTGTTTTAGGTATTAAGATAGATTATAGATTATATAATTAGAATTAAGGTTTAGGTTATAGGGTTTAGGTATTTTATAGGTGATTGCTAAGTTTTAATAAATATAAGTGTGATAAATAAAAATATTCTGTTACATCCCATTATCCCCTTTTACATCTCCTTGACTCTCGTTGACTCTCTTCTTATTCCCAACTAGTTCCCTTCTTACTTTCATATCTTCATTTGTTTACACAGGTCTTGACTTAGTACCAACAGATGCTGTGTGCTCATGACTGCAACAGTTATGTCACATCCAAAGGACATTTAATAATGTCCCTCTCCTTCTTCTAGCTATTATAGTCTACGTACTCCCTTCTTTGTGAGATTTCCAGGGCCCTGGAGGAGGTGATATGTGATATAGATTATCCATTTAGAGCTGAGCACGCAAATGATATGCATTATTTGCACTTTGCCCAATTGTGAATCTCTACATTATCTGCTGTCCACTACACAGGCTTGATTCTCTGACACAATCTATGACTATCCATGTAAATATTTGCAGGCATTTGACTACAACTGTATTTAAAAACAAACGAACAAAACCATTTGTACATTTTTCTCTAGGGCTTATGACTTACAAGTCACAGGCTTTTGACCAGGTTTGCAGCAACAGGCAAGTAGCCTTCATATGGAGAGGCCATTAAATATAATCAGAAAGTATTTGTCCTTTCCAAAATGCTAATGGCCCTGATTTCATCAGTGCGCAGGCCTTGCCTGGCAGATCAGTGTATAGAGAACCAAGAGCAGAGCTTCATAAGGCTATTGAGACCTACTTCCCTTGACATTTAGCATAGTATCTTGGGCCCTGTGAATAGTCACTTCCAGTTCAAATGACTTGGCTTAACTGTGTCCTGTGTCCAAGATGTAGAATGTAAAACACTAAGGTTTAGGTATTTTATAGGTGATTGCTAAGTATTAATAAATATATGTGTGATAAATAAAAATATTCTGTTACATCCCATTATCCCCTTTTACACCTCCTTGATTCTTGTTGACTCTCTTCTTATTCCCAACTAGTCCCGTTCTTACTTTCATATCTTCATTTGTTTATGCAGGTCTTGACTTTGCTGAAGTCACTATTACACTGTGTTTTTTATTTTATAACCTATGGCTTCTCAGAATGGTATTTTCTATTGATGAAGTGTTCCTCTTTTTAAACTGGTATAGCCACTTTAGAAATAAATATGAAGTTTGTTCTAAAAGCTAATACTGGAATCATATGACCTATCAATTCTATTGCTGGACATATATATCCAAAGGACTTTATACTCTATGACAAAGCACGAATATGCTCATTACTGTTTTATTCATGATAGCTAAGTAACAGAATCAGCCTAGATGTCCATCAAATGATGAATGGATAACTGAAATGTACTACATATACATAGTAGACTTCTATTCAGCAGTAGATAAAAGTGAAATTTGTAGAAAATGGTTAGATCTGGAAAATATTACACCTCGGGCCAGAATAACAAGCGCTGTATGTTGTCATTTCTCTCAGGCAGATCCCCATTTCTGGGTGTTCTACTTTACCAAACATTACAATTTTCAATAGGGCATTGTGATGGCTCCAGTGTTGCTATTTCCATTAGGATTGCTTTGGTAGGGTCTTCTGTGCTTTCCTGGGATTTGTAGGATTGTTTGCTTGAGTTCCAGCTCTTACCTGCGATATCCCCCACACTGATTTTAGTTCTTTCTTCCAGTACTGTCTCCTTCCATTCTCCCCCAACTAGATCCTTCTATGTCCCTCCCTACCCATTCTTGCACCCAGTACCCTCACTTCATCTATGTCAGATGTCTATTTTATTTCCCCTTCTGAGTGAGATTCAAGGATCCTAGCTTGGGCCCTCCTTGTTACTTAACTTCTTTGGGCCTGTGGATTGTAGCCTGGTTATCCTGTAGTTTATGACTAATATCCACTTATAAGTGAGTATATACTATGCATGTCTTTCTGGGATTGGATTATCTCACCCAAGACGATATTTTCTATTTCTATTCATTTGCCTGCAAATTTCATAATTTCCTTATTTTTATTGGCTGAGTAGTATTCCATTGTGTAAATTTTCTTTATCCATTCTTCAGTTGAAGGACATCTGGATTGTTTCCAGTTTCTGACTAATACAAATAAAGCTTCTAAGAACATGGATGAGCAAATGTCCTTGTGTTTTGATAGATCATTTCTTGGGTCCATGCTCAGGAGTGGGATAGCTGAGTCTTGAGGTAGAATTATTCCCAATTTTCTGAGAAACCACCAAATTTATTTCCAGAGTGGTTGTTTAAGTTTATACTCCCACCAGAAATGCAGGAATATTTTCCTTGCTCCATATCCATGCCAGCATGTCCTGTCCCTTGAGATTTTGAGCTTAGCCATTTGACAGGTGTAAGATAGAATCTCAGAGTCATTTTGATTTGCATTTCCCTGATGACTAAGGAGGTTGAACATTTCTTCAAGTGTTTCTCTGCCACTAGAGATTCTTTGATGAGAATTATCTGTTTAGTTCTATACTCCATTTTTAAATTTGATTATTTGGTTTGTTGATGTCTAGTTTCCTGAGTTCTTTATATCTTGGATATTAGCTCTCTGTCAGATATAGGATTGGTGAAGATCTTTTCCCATTATGTAGGCTACTGTTTTGTCCTTTTGACGACCTTACAGAAGCTTTTTGGTTTCATGAGGTACCATTTATTAATCGTTGGCTCTCCTATATACAAATGATAGATAGGCTTAGAAAGAATTTAGTGAAATAAAACCCTTCACAACAACCACAAATAATATAAATTATCTTTTTGTTACTCTAATCAAGCAAGTGAAAGACCTGTATGACCAAACTTCAACTCTCTCGAGAAAGAAATTGAAGAAGTAATCAGAAAATGGAAAGATCTCCCATGCTTACAGATATAAAGAATTAACAGAGTAAAATGGCCATGTTATCAAAGGCAACCTAAGAGTCAATCCAATTCATGTCAAAATTCCAACACAATTCTTTACGGAACTTGAAAGAACAGTACTCAATTTCATATGGAAAAATAAAAAAAACCCAGGGTAGCTAACACAACCCTGTACCACAAAAAAATATCTGGAGGTGTCACCATCCCTGATTTCAAGCTGTACTACAGAACAATATTAATAAAAAAGTGCATGGTATTGACATAAAAAACAATCAAATAAAAGACCCAGATATAAACCCCCACACCTATAGACACTTGATTTTTGACAAAGAAGCCAAACTATACACTAGAAAAGCAAATCATCTTGAACAATTATTGCTGCCCAACTGGATATCTGCATGTAGAAGACTGCAAATAGATCCATGTCCATCTCCCTGCACAAAACTCCAAGTCCTAGATGATCAAAGACAACAGAATAAAACTGTATACAATAAATCTGATAGAAGAAAAAGAGGAGAATAGCCTTGAATGCATTGGCACAGGAGACAACTTTCTGAACAGAACACCAAAGCATAGATTTTTGACAAATTTCTATTTTACAGTACAACATTAACCATAGTGTGCTTTCTGTATTTTAGCTCTTAATATTTATCTGCATACCTGACACTTGTCTTAACCTTCATACCTCATTTCAAATTTCTCCCTATGTCCATACAACTACTGTTATAATTTATCTTTGTTTCAACCAACCCAATGAAATATATAATAATGATTCTTAAATTATTTGCTCATTTTGGATTTATAAGCTAAGAAACTTTTCACTCCTGGCCCAGAGCTCTTTTTCATATAGTCTTCTAAAGTCCTCTACTAACATGTGAGAGATAGAGAAATTGTTGACATGAGGGTTCATAATGTGAGGGCTATGGGAGACGAATGGGAGTACTCCAAAGCAGCTTATTTAATTTTTGCATATAAATGCTTAGACTGGGGCTTGTTTTTGTGGGGGTTCATCCTGCAGAATATTGTCCTACCTTCTTGCTATTCAGTCACTATACTGAAGTTCTCTGTCAGTTGAAATGATAGAAAATCAATCCAGTATTGCAAAGTTTCCTATAGAGAAAACAAAATCATCCTAGTTGGAAAACAATGATTTAGGAAAAGAGGAAAAGAGAAGAATGATCTACTTTTACAGTCTTCCATATAGCTAAATCTGATAAGAAGCCTTAGCTACTATTTTTGAAGGGACTTACTTTGTCTGAAGAGTTTAGTCGATTGAAAGAGAATACCATGGGAATTGGTGAGGCACTTCTATGGGAATACTCAATGGTTTTATAGGGGAGGAATCTCATTTTGTTATTCCAGGACTGAGGGCCTAGATATATTATTCACTGAAACAGAGACGGGAAACAAAAGAAACAAATGAAATGAGTCCTAGTTGAACTACCTACATATCTGGTCTTTTATATTATATATATACACAACTTGTGTAATTCTATTGTCTTTTTCTGGGTCCAAAACTATGAGATTCTTCCTTGCTTTCAATACCATTCTGCCTTATTTGAAATGCTGTGGTAGGAGAACATATTAACTTATGAATGTTAATCACTAGAGTCAGACACTAGTCATAGTACGTAAACTAGGCAAAGGATTTCACCTCCTTAGATATGAGTTTCTGTATCTCAAAATGAGATTAATTTTAATATCTCCAAGCTTGAAAATTATATGGTTTTACTATAGTACTCCAACTAGAATCAGTGCCCTACTGTCAGCCAGTATGAGTGCATTATTATTCTGCCATGCACGTTACCAGAAGTAATATGGTAATATTGGTGGTATCAATCTTACAATGTTAAAAAAAAAGTTCTAATGAAACAGATTAAGGCTTCTTACAATATATGCCTCCTTGGGCTTGGAAGGACTAGGGAGGAAATGATCTACTTGGATATGAGAAATGAAGTAGCTAGGGCATTGAAATCCATAACTCACCATGGTTAATGAATCTTCCACTCCCTAACCCAAGACCCCAGGCAAAAGATAGGCATTGGTACCTATTAAATAAGAGCTAGGAGAAAGGGAATTACAGTCAAAACCCTCTTAAGACATTTTCAAAGAAGCAGCCAATAAAACTTCTAAACCAGGAAATCTTCCTTGGAGAGAAATAGAAAATCACAGGTACGGTGCCATGCAAATGTGACCATTTAATAAATACTATAGGATGAGGAGAATGATAAGAGTAACTGCATGCTGGAGGGAAAGGGGGAAGTAAGAACTATTAAAGGGGCAATTACAATCTGTGGGGTTTTTTTCCTTTTTCTTAGAAACTGAGTTTGTACTCATGGAAATACATATGACTTAACAGATACTCATAATGGATCTTTTCTGTTTACAATTTACCCATATGAGTTTTGTTCAGTGTAGCTCTATAGGCATAAGGGACACATTTCATTTTATGTGGAGTATGTGGAGGACTGTCATTTTCATAGTTAGATCCACTCTTTGAAATGGAATGGTCAGGACTTCTCTTTTCCCAGCTCATCTATCACTGAGTCCTTACCTCTTCTTCAATGGTGGCCATGCAGACATTCAGAGTTGATCAATGACACAATGCAATAAACAGCTCCTAAAGTATCCTTTAAGAATATTTCATAAAAACTATGGTACATTTACACAATGGAATATTACTCAGCTATCAGAAACAAGGAAATTGTGTAATTCACAGCCAAATGGATGGAACTAGAAAACCTTATTTTAAGTGAGGTACCTCAGACCCAGAAAGATACACATGGTATGTACTCTCTTATAAGTGAATATTAATCATGTAGCACAGGACAACCATCCTATAACCCACAAATCCAAACAGAGAGAAACCTAGTATAAACATCCAATGAAAAACTTGACCCAGCAGCAAGTCATAGACCCTATTGCTTCTTAGTGGAACACCTTGCCATAGCTGGGCAGCCATATCAAACACCAGTGCACAAGGAAGCTCTTAGCCCTCATGTGACTGATGAACTGAGGGGGTTTGATATGTGGGGGCTCACCTCATCCAAGGAGAAGGAGAGGACAGGGATGAGGGAGGGAGGGAATGTGGGATCTGGAGGGGAGAAGGGAGGGAATTTTTATCAAGATGTATCTTGAAAAAATAAATTAATTAATAAAAAACAAGAAAGAAAAGAACATTTTATAATATTTTAAAGTACATTTTAGGATAAAATGTTCTAGTCCCATCAAACCTATCTCTCAGGAGATATTGAAACTGATAAAACTCATTTAGATCCCCTACTGCTCTACAGTAGAAGAGATATAGGTGAATATCTCTTCTATATATAGGTGGTATTCTCTCCCACATCCTGCCCTGTGGTCAACAGGTATTCATACACTGTAGCCACAATCCTTTCAATCACTGTGTATACCTTCACATTCCAGACCTCCTGGTGGTGGCCAGACAGGGTATTGTGTTCTTTAAATGAGGGAACTGTAACCCTATCCCATCTCCACTTAGAGTAAAATATAGATGCAAGAACAACATGAAAAGGAAGTGCCTGTCGGAGTCTCATTCACTAGGAAGCAAGACTGTAGCAGAGATTGTCAAGCATAGGGTGTCTGAAAGATAGGAGCCGAGAAAGTAGTCTCAAGGAAATGCTCTTCCAAGTTCATGATGAGTCTGGAAGCTCTTCAGAATTGTACCAAGGTAAGATGGGGAGGCTGACCAGTTTGAAAATTTGGATGTCACTTAGAAAGTAGCATAGCATCAGATACAGTCTTTAGCTTAAACAATGATCAAAAAGTACTATTTGAGGATAATATTCATTACTGGGAACCTCTAAGAAATTAAACACTTTTGTATGTTGTTGGACCTAAGAAGGGCATTATTGTAACCACTATAAGCTCCCACTTAGGATGTGGCACAATATAATAGCTAATTGGTACAGGATAGTCCCAAGACTCCTATGTACAGTGGAGCAGCAGAGGCTTGTTTTAACTGGAGAGTTAAGCCAAGAAGTAGTTTGATAAGATCTTTGGGTTGCAAACTCTGGAAGGAACTTTCTACCATTTCCTTCCATGGTTCTCTCTAGAGAAGTTTGGCCTTGTATATTACCATGCGTTTATACGTCAAAAATACATAATGAGGAGTCTTTTCTCCTTGAGGCTGTATATGTTTAGAAGATACATTCTTCTCCTTTAAAGGTAGGGAAAACATGAGGTTGTTTCAAAATTGAGTTGTTAGGGGCTCTTAATATCTGCTTAATAGGGTTTTAAAATTATTAAAAAGATAATTCATCCATAAAAACATTAGAGATTTCCAATTTGTTTTTTGTCTGATCAATTCAAGGTAGCATCAATAAGATTTATTTTTTCCTGGACCCGACTATCAAATATAACTTCCTTTTCTGTTTCCTTATATACTGTATCTATTACCTCTCAACTTAAAGGTACCTGCCTGTAAGGTATTTTGCTCTCCTGGAAAGACCAAGCCATTGCCCAAAGCTGGATATTAACAGCCTTCTATTTGTCAAAAAACATTTTATCAGTCTTTCCTGGGGTCTATAAAATACTTTCCCTAGTATTTTACCATCTGGAATTGTGTTCTCAGTTCCATTGTATCCTGGATAATGAAGCACATTTCTTATGACAATCTCCTTGAAATTATTTTGTCATATACAGTTAACAGTAACAAAAACACACTGGTACTGAATAACTACCTCTTTTAGAATTTCCAACTGAATACATAGACTCATTCTGATGTATCTCAAGTGTTAGTCTTCCTCAACATTTTATTTTGTATGATTTAAGTTCAACATGTATCTGTTTTGATGCCATATATTTTTTAATGTTTATTTATTGCTTCAGGTTACATCTCCATCACAGTACCCTCTTTCCACCCCCACCCCCCCCAGTCCTGCCCTCCCACCCTCTACCCCATCCCTTCCATCCCACTCCTCTGGAGTGGAATGTCCCTACATAACAGTCTCCTGCTCCAGTTCAGCAGTCATATGAGGGCCAAGAGCCTCCTCATACACTGGGGGCCTACAAGGCAGCACCACTAAGGCAAAGTGTCTCATTGACAAGTAACAAAGTCTATGTTCCTGTTTCCTTTGGTGCATTGGCTGTAGTATAGTTATCCTGTACTATATTGCTAAAATCAGATTATAAGTGAATGGATGCCATGTGCATCCTTCTGAGTCTGGGTTAGCTCACTCAGGATGAGCTTCTCTAGTTCCATCCATTTGGCTGCAAATTGAATGATTTCATTGCTTCTGATGGCTGAGTAGTATTCCATTGTGTAGATGTGCCATAGGTTTTTGTTGTTGTTGTTGTTGTTGTTGTTTTTATCCATTCCTTGGTTGAAGGACATCTGGCTTGTTTCCAGTTTCTAACTATTACAAATAAGCTACTATGAACATAGATGAGGAAACGTCATTGTGGTTTGGTGAAGAATCATTTGGATGTATACCCAGAAGTGGTATGGTTGGGTCTTCAGGGAGAGCTATTCCAAGTTTTCTAAGATATCACCAGACTGATTTCAATAGTAGTTGTACAAGCTTACACTCCCACCATCAATGGAGGAGTGTTCCCCTTTCTGTACAACCTCGCCAGCATGTGCTGTCATTTGAGCTTTTTTTTAATAATTTATTTTTATTTCTTCAAGTTACATCTCAATCACAATCCCCTCCCTACTCCCCCCTCCAGTCCCACCCTTCCACCCTCCTCCCCCTCAACCCCCCCATCCTCTTCCCTTCTTTTTTTTTTTTTTTAGTTTAAGGTATTTCTTTTTTCCCCCCAACAGCTCTCCCTTTCAGTCCAAAAAATGGTTCTTTTTCTTATAACTATAAATACAATACAAAACAACAGAAATAAATAGCCATTCTGACAGGTGTGAGATGGAATGTCAGAGTTGTCTTGAGTTGAATTTCTCTGATGATTAAGGATGCTGAGCTTTTCCTCAAGTATCTCTCAGCCATTAGGGATTCTTCCTTTGTGAATTCTCTGTTTAACTTTGTCCTCCCCCCCTTTTTTTGATTGGATTATTTGGTTTCTTGGCATTTAATTTCTTGAGTTCTTTGTAAATTTTGGATATTAGCCCTCTGTCAGATGTGGGGTTGGTGATGATTTTTTCCCAATCTGTAGGTTGTTACCATTTTGTCCCAATGACAGTGTCTTTTACCTTACAGAAGCTTTTCTGTTTCATGGGGTCCCATTTATTGATTGTTGGTCTTAGATCCTGAGCTGTTGGTGTTCTGTTAAGGAAGTTGTCACCTGTACCAATGAGTTTGAGGGTTTTTCCCACTTTTTCTTCTAGTAGATTTAGTGTGACCAGCCTTATGTTAAGGTCTTTGATCCACTTGGACTTAAGTTTTGTACAAGGTGATAGGTATGGGTCTAATTTCATTCTTTTGTTTGTCACCATCCAGTTAGATTAGCACTATTTGTTGAAGATGATGCCATATATTTTATATATTTAAGATATTTGTTACTAAAGCATTGCATTCAAGCTACTAGTTTACAGGCTTGCCATAAAAGGCGAATCCACTTTGGTAAACTGCCCTGTGACTTAATACTATGAAATTATGTTTCTCAAATGCATCTATAGCATATATATTGAGTATGTATATTTTAATCACTGTTTATATACTTAGTCTCCTTCCATATTTGTGCACTGTTTTCAATGTATAGTTTGTAAGATTTTCAAGTAAGGAAGAGAACAACAGCAACAACAAAAGATGGTAAATAGAAGACTCAAGAGAGTACACTAAATTTAAAATGCTGAACATCTTTTCTGCTCACTCTCTGTTTCCTATGGTTCTGTTGAATGATTCATTAACAGTAAGAAGGTTTGGAAATATACACATATGTGGCTGGATTAAAGATGGCAATTTTTGGCAGGAAGTTAGTCTTTACCTACAGATGTGTTAGAATAGTAGTCAGAAACCAAACAATACAGATCTCTGTACTACCCTACCGTAGAGGCAATATAATTGAAAGATAATTTAAGTGACAAAGGTGAGAGGAAAAAACAAATGAAGTGTGGAGTGTAACAGAGACAGAGGGTATAACAGTATATAGACTGATAAGAAAGATTCATAAAAATAGTGAAAATTATTTTATGAGGATAATATTCTAATAAGCTAGGAGCAAATTTTTCCTTAAAGTCTAAACTGTCAAATGCTTCAGAGTGACCAAAATAGTGAGATGTCAAAAAAGAGACCAATAGCTGACATTAGAAAAAAGACAGAATTTTGGAACACACATGTTGGAAAAGGAATCTATTACAAATGAAAAAAAAACATGTGTTTATATGTGATGTCAAAGACATGTTTGCATGTTAATAGCAACCATCCTCATCGTAGTTACGAACTGGAAATGATTCCAGAGTTCACCAATAATTGAAAGGCAAAGTGTGTTGTAGAATGTTTGTATGATGGATCATCATATTGTAGTAAAAACAAACATAATCTCAGTGTTGACCAAACGAAGCCAGATTTAGTGCATGACTATTAATATATAAATTATTTTTTAAAAATATAATCTCTAAGGATTAGAGAGCAGGACACTGGCTACAAATAGGGACAGAAACAGCTTTAAGGCAATGTAAAGGGACTTTTGGGTTCTAGTAATGTCTGAGTTTTGAGTAATTGTTATCAGGCATCCTGAATAGAATAGTGGTCTCTCAGAAATACCAATTTCTTAAATTCTTGAATCTGTGAATGGTACCTTGCATTGCAAAGGGGAATTGGTAGCTGTGCTGAATTATCTTGAGATTGGAAGATTAGTCTCAGTTATCCAGATGGACCCAATGTCACCACAGAGGTCATATAGGAGGAAGGCAACCAGTCCAGAGTGAGAGACATGAGATGGAATGGTGTATTTGAGCATGAAGAAATTGTTCAGTTAAGGATGTGACTATTTTCTCAAAACAAGCTGAGGGTAGAAGTGGTTTCTTCCCCTAGACCTCCAGAAAGAGCTCAACTTTGCACCTGCTTGGCTTCCATTCTGAAAGCCATTTTTGGGCTTTTGATGTGTACAATACTCTTAATAAATTCTCTGCTTGAACCTCCAATTTTGACCATTTTTACAGTAGCAGAAGGAAACACACACACATAATGAAATTTTAAAATACTATTTTTGTGTAAATATAAACTTATGTGAATATATATATATATGTATATATATATATATTCTATTTGAGTAGAATTAGTACACAAACTCAAGGATAGAATGAGGGAGACATCACTGAATTTGACAATTAGGAAGACACTTAGAGCCACTCTGAAACAGTATTAGTAACATAGTGGAAGTGAGAATCAGCTTACAATTGCTTGGAAAGCAAAGGAATTTGAGGAAGAAGTATGTATCTTAACACTTTAAAGGGCAATTTAGAATGGAGAATGCTATGGTGAAACTGGGCATGGAGAAAGTACATTGCTGCCATATTAAGGAAAGAGTCTTATTTAGTCTAAAAAATATTGGAACAATGTTTTATGTGAAAGGAGAGAAATTAGAGTAGATGTAGGAAGGATGCACACATCAAAACACACTCTAATATCCTTTTATCTTCTGATGAGCAGGAGAAAAGTTGGCATATTTATGATCTTCTTAAGGAATACTGAGATTTTATTTTCATTTTTGTGATTATAATATAATTACAATATTGTTCCTTTCCCCTTTCTCCCTCCAAACTCTCCTGTATACCCCTCCCCATTCAACTCCTTCAAGTTCATGACCTCTTGTTTTCTTTAATTGTTTCACTAATAGCATACACATATGTATGCACATATATATCCCTATTTCATTATGGCATGTCTGTGTAATGTTAACTTGTATTATGTTTTCAGAGCTGACCCTTTGGCACTGAATGACTAATTGGTATACTCTTCCTTTATAGATGTGGTAAAGGGCCTCTCGCTCTGTTTTCCTTAAATATGAGATGCCAGAGAAGGCTCTCCTATTAATGTCTGTGTCATACAGTTACTGCATTGAAAACCATGATTCAAGAAATTTTATTTCATAAGTTTATAGGTTAGTTGGCTGGATGTTACAGTCATAATGGGCTTGGCTGAGCCTACAATCAACTGATGCTTCCACTTATGTACCATGGCTCCAGGAGACATGACTGATCTCTACCACATTCTCTGTTATTCTCTCAGAGATTGTTGCCAATTTATCTCCACAAGGAGACAGAGTTTCAAGAGAGCAAGGAGATGTACACAAGCCAACTTGAGGCCCAAGTTTATAACTCTCATCCCTGGCCCCTTCTTTTTACCTGTTAGCTAATGCAAGTATTAAAATAACCCAAATTCTAAACAGAAACATGACAAGATGGAAATATTTAGTGAAAAGATTTCAAGTTTAAATCAACAAACTGAAATATTAATTCTAGTTTGGCCAAGCATAGCATGTGACGATTATGTTTTCATGATGATTTCTTCCTTCATTTGTTGGTGTCACAGAATAAGCTCTTTTTAAGTTGGTTTCTTGGCTGCTGGAAAGTCAAGGTGAAGGGTGACAGGTGGTAGAGTAGGTCATGGTTTGAAGTGTCCAACAAATGGTGGCTTGGTGTTCTGTAAGACCAACCTTTGATATCTCTGGTGATTTTAGAGAAGGATACTATTTTGCTTATTAGTATAAATGATAAATAAAAATAATAGCAAACTCTAGATTTACCAGTAGATAATTGAAATTATCTTAATAGACTCCAGAACTATTTAAATGGGCCAAAAATCTAGATCAAGTGCTAGCTTTTCCGTTATAGATATCAAAATTCCGGTATGCTTTTTTATTCCTCAATTTCTTGGCACATGTTGAAGAGTAACGCACATGACAGTGAAGCATGTCATGGACCCCACTTGAGATCACAGTGTCCCAACCTTCTCTATACCTTCCTTGCTTTAGTTTTTCTCTGAGTGGGATATGCTCCATATTGATATTCAATATGGATACTGAGAGAGCAATTTATTATGTCAGACTGAACAGTGCCCGGAGCAATGCAGGTTTTTGTAGCTGTGGATTCTCCAGCTCAGATTGCTTTGAATATCTGTGTGTGGGCAAAAAGTTTGAAGTTGCATGGATGCAGAAACCATGAGTGGACAAAAGGCACCTTTAGAAACTACAAACCAGCAACCAGAAAGCCTTTTAGCTGTAAGTTAGCAGACTTTTATGTCAAGCTTGGCTGACTAATTATTGCTTATAATTTGCATTAGGATTAATTAACTAATTAGAGAGGAATGTCTGAAGGCAAAGTTATGGCTCTGCTTGTCAAGCTGAGGACTTTAATTATTCTGATATTTTTAATTATAATCAGCCACTGAATGAGTATTACATTGTCAGCTACTATCACAGAAAGTAGGCTAGGCAAGGGGGCTGAGGAAGTGGGGCCTCGTGCTGCTCCCTTTATTTGCTATACAAAGATATGGTCAGGCCACCACAGGAATGAGACATTATAAGAGCGACAGTCTTTTAAATGCACACAGAACTATATGAACCACGATTCAGGTTGGCTTGCCAAGTGATACCTAGTGGAATCTTCCCATAAGCAGAATGAGGAATCAGTGTTGTTCCCATACCTGCCTGCAGCTGGCAAGACACTTAGATGAGCATAGAAACAGACTGGGTTTAGCTGACTTTCCAGTATCTTTTGACTCCTACTACCAGATTCCTTGCTTCCTTTAAAAATTATTTGCTCAAAACCTGGGCTCCTGTGGCTTGTTTCATTTTCTCTGAGTGACACAATCCAAGGTGCATTGGAAACTGTTTTGAGTATTTGAAAAGCAAGTTGATAAATTTGCTTATTACATTGTCTATAATCATTTAAAAGTTGGCTGACAAAACTATAATATGTTGGTATAGAATACACAAGAATCAGAGAATATTGAAGTGTTTTCACAGCAGCCAATTGCATAAGATATCAGGGAATTTCTGCTAGGTTATCATAGAGTTAACAAAGCACTATATCCCAGAAATGACTTTGAAACTATGATCAGAAGCACGATGGAAATGAATTTTTCCAAATAATTCATCAAAACACACAGTACAAAAACATTCTGATTGACTGCACAGCTAAAACCCTTTTTATTCTCCTCAGATAATTGCAATAAATGAACTTGAAGTGTAAGCGATGTTAAAGCTTCCAAATGATTCACAGACTGGCAAGGGCCTGGAGACTTAATGTCGAGGCACCACACAAATGATGTGCTGATTTCTTTGGTTTTCAAGGATGCCCAGGAGTAGATTCACAGATTCTCAATCACACAGACTCTGGGAGCATCATCAGCAATGTTTTCTTGGAGAATGCAGTTTAGGGACCAGGGAAGTCATTTAGCACTTCATTATTGCTAAAACGCTCTGCATTTAGCTGATCTCCCTTTCTCACCTTTGTACAGTGGTAAGCCAATAAGGGAATATGGCTGCTAAAAAAATCATAGACTCTTGAGACCCACAGGGGACCTTTGAAATGGGCAGTGGTCTGTGTTGTGCTTTGGTAGCTTGAGTAACTATTTTGCAAATACTTGCATGGTCGTTATCCTGAGCTGAGTCCTATTTGAAGGATGCTCGAGGGACCTAAAACACCCTCATGTTGCTGAAGCACAGATATTAAGAAATTTGCCCAGGGTGGCACAACTACCCCATGGAAGGGCTGGTAATTGAACCTTGACCCAGGAGGCCATGCTTGAAGCAGCTGTGAGTACATTGCCTGACATGCTGGTGCTTGGCTCATGGCCTCTCTTTATCCTTTCTGTCTTCATCTGTCAGTGTAGATAGTGGCAGGACTTGCCTCATGAAGTTGTTCAGAAGAGGCAGTGAAGTCGACGGAGCTGAAATACAGTACATTTGTAACAGCTGATGCTCACTTAGATAGCAGGTGCAAGTTTCGGCTTTTTCACATTTAGGAACCAAGGGTCAGAAGTCAAGTGGCTCAGTCAACCTCACTATGTCAGTAAGGAGCATAGTAAGAGAACTGAAGTCAGTAGAGGCTCCAGGGTTCCTTCACTTGTCTTCTCATGCTTCTCAGGGTTACAATTTGTCTCCTAATCTGTGCTTGGGATTTTTTTTTTTATTTGTAGGATCAGGAGGTTAGTAGTTTTATATTCTAGTGAACACTAATTTTATTTTCCAGTTTCCAGGAAATGTTGACTAGTATTCAACTACTTCATATAAAGTTACCTACTCTTGGGAAGTCCACCGACAACTTCTCATATGTGCCAAACTCAGATGACAATGTTCAGTGTTCTTTAGGTTTAATAACGAGCAAATATTACTATTATCTCAGAAAAAAATGGTATGACCATTAAGGGTCATACGAAACTGACTGACTTCTGCATTTGTAATGGAATCCACAGAAGAGAATCCATGCCCAACTTCCTAAACTTGTTTATCTAAATTATCATAGGGTCCAACTGGTTTCTAAATATCTATGGGTATACCCACAGACAAAAGCTTCTCTCAGCCTTAACCAGGGAAGCCTGTCTTTGTATTGACAATGAATGCAGATGAATAGGTGTCCAACATGGTGACAATAAGTAATGATGAGGGCTCACCCCTAAACAAGACCTTTTTGTTGCCTCCTCTAAGGCTCAGAGAACAATGGAAAAGATGGGGCAGGAAGAATGTGAGAGTTGGAAAATAGACTGCAAAATGCTATCTGCTAAGCATGGCACAATGATTGCTATCATGAATTCACAGCAGTTGTGGCTACCTGTGCTGGGCCTGCTTAAGACTGGTCATGTCATAATCAATCATGAAGTGGGGTGGGGGACTCATGAGGCACTGCCCTTTGCTACTGAAACTTTAGCTATTGATAAACTTTGGGAGGAGGAGAACTGTTGTGTTTTTTTTTTTTTTTCAGTTATGTACCCACTGCTGAGCCACCAAGCTACAGTGGATAGCCACAAACCTGTGGTCACAGAAATAGTCTATTAAAACACAGTGGATTGTAAAACAAAACAAATAGGTATGGATGCGAGAAAGAGAATCATACAAATGAAAGGATAGAGGGAGTTTAAAAATATAAAAGAGGGTGGAGAGTGAGAGTAATCAGGTTGCACTATATACATGTATGAAATTACTGAAGAACACATTTAATAATGAAGGATAATAAATTTCCAGTTTCTTTCAAGAAATGAGAATACTTGTAAAAATTCATTATAAATAACTTAAAGAAAGTCAGGATCCAAATCTCTCTCAAACTTGCCTCATTTTTCTTACTCTTCTCCCAAGGTATTGAAGGAGAATCAAAGTTACAGCAGAAATTTGGCTTAAGCCTGTTTCTCCAGTATTCAGTAAACCTTCTTCCTCTACTCCCATTTTAATTTTATTTTCTAGCATTTCCTTCTTGAAACACTTTCCTCACTATCACTACTACTTACAATACTTGTAACAGCCCATTTTATTCCTGAATTCTCCATGAGTCATTCTCCTCACCCTGGACCTTTGAGGGGAAATGCCATTTATGCCCTACACTAGTCTCACATAAACCCAGCCAACTTTACATGGGCAGACCTGCGTTAAGGTGTGTGGTGATGATGAACGCAGGAGAAAATGATGCTGGGCACATGGCAGGAACTGAATATTTCAGAAGCACATACTGTTGTTGAGACTGCAAAGCCAACACTGAGAAGGCTAGAGGTGGGGGACATGGGAAGGTCATCTCAAAGGTGGCGGTTGGAGCTGCAGCTTTTCTCAGATGGTTATGATTTGGACTTTGCTTTACAAAGGGCCCTTCTGCGCCAAAGGAAGCTGCACTTGCCAGCAGGACTTGGCTGACTGTTCTTTATTAGAGAACATCTGTGGGGAGTATTTGAAGTACGCTGCTTCTTTGGAAAGAGTGTCCACGTTTATTCTCCTGCATGCCATTTACATCATACTGTCTTCTCAACAAAATATGTTTGAAAACAAAAATCTCAGACTGGCTGCTTTATTTCTTCCTCACCAGTCAACATTCTTTTGCTTGAAAGGGCTTTCATCTGTAAGGCTGCCAGTTACCCACCCACTGCCCCCACCCCTGAGGAATCAAAAGTTACTTTGTCAAGCTCAGGCATCAAAATGAACAAAAACATAATGAGACTGTCAATGTTCAATGACTAATGCAGGTTTACTGCCATAATGCAGGTACAGGAGACAAGTGTGGACATACCTGTAATTGTTTCTAATAACAGTGGGCAGATTAACATTACTCTTTCTGATTATATGATTAATGAAAATAGAGCAGAAACAAAGGCAGGTCAGAGAGAAAGTTAGAAAAAGCTGAGGCACTGGAAAAAAAAAAGTACAGCAGGGCATTTCATGTGTTGTTTTGTTTTTCTGTTTTGTTTTTATGATTAGGGTAGTAAAATGAGGTAGAAAGCATAAACTCATACATACTTCTGCCAACAGGACATTAAATGAGAACAATATCTTTCCATACTTATAGGAGAAGAATGTGAAGAACTCGGAGAAAGTAATGACTTCTTTGAATGCTTATTTTACATGAGACAGAAATGTTAAATTAAGGACTGCCTTACTGATCAGGCATGGCAGTGAAGGAGAAGGAGATGTCTTACAACAGTGAAAAACGGGGCTGCCTTTGTTAGGGTTTCTATGGTTGTGATAAATACCAGAACCAAAAGCAACTGGAGAGGAAAGGGCTAATTTCAGCTTTCAGTTGCAGCACATCCCTCTATGAACTTGGGGCAGGATCTCATCTAGGGCTATGTGTGTGTAGGGGAACCTAGAGGCAGAAGCTACTGCAGGAAGTGTGCTTTCTTGCCTGTCCTTCATTGCTCAGCTTGCTTACTTATATCATTCAGGATCACCTGCATGATACAGTGGAACTACCCACAATGCACTGGGCTCTCTCCTATCAGTCATTAGTCAAGGCAAAACCCTACAGATTTGCCTACAGGCCAATTTTATGGAGGCATTTTTCAATTAAGATTCTTTCTCTCCAGATATGTCTATGTTTATATTAGGCTGACAAAAAAAAAAAAAAAAAAAAAACCCTACCAGAACAGGGGAAGTATTTAAGTTGTCCAAACAATAAGTTTGACTAGTCATAGGACTGCTGACTGTTTATGGTAGCCACCATCTTGGGCTCTCACCCAGAGGTGCTTTCAAGCCCATTAATGTGCACAGAATTGTCTGTCCGTACTGCTGGTAGCCAAAGGTTTTGGCTTCTTCATTCCAGACCTTGCATATTTGTCAATCATATTTTCACCCTTTGTTGACCACTCTCACTTTATATGCTGTATACATTGTTGTAATTATGCCTGACTCCGCAGGTCTTTTTTTAGATGTTCCAGTGACTTCTATTTTAGTCGTTTCATCTACTCTAAGCTAATACGCTATGTCACCAAGACTTGTAGACTTTTGACTAAGTGGAAGCTCTGAAAAGTATGTAATATATGATTCAGATAAGCTTAAAGATCTGAATTTATGCCCACAAAGATTTCCCTCACCACTTCCATAAGACTTTCACACTGTTCCGGGTAGCTGGTTGTTAGAGTATGGTATTTTTAAATGAGTAAATCTCTCATTTTGTAATCATTTTTTGCATATGACAGCTCCCCATGATCTGGATGAACTCCGATGTGTCAAGGATCCTGATCTTTCAAGTTTTAACTTTTCTTGTACTACTCCAAATGGCTCCTTATATCAACATTGGAATCAGTGGATTTGATAATCACTGAGTGTGTCACATGAGACTTATGGAGCCTACTTTCTCATTTATAATGCAGTTTTTTGTCTCCACAAGCCATCCTGTAGGAATATGTGATTGATAAAAATAAAGCTATTCTAATATGAATAGCCAGATGACAATATATAAGAATGGAGTATTCTTTCCTTTCTGAAATAACCTCGTCTGTAATGCTAAAATAGCGGTTTCTTGTTAAAGTGGTAGGTGCTTTAGGTGACAATAGTAGGTGCTTTTTAACATATCATTATTATGATAAAATAATTCATTGACCTGTGTCAGTACCTCAAGTCAAATGAAAACTATTTTTGTTTGGTAGAAACCTGTTAAGTGTACTAGGCAAAAAAAAAAAAAATCTAGCCACAACATCCTGCATACATTTGCTTTTTAAGCAAATTGAATCATACCAACTCCCAAAACATGGTATAGGATGCATACATAAATAGGTTTAGGATGGATTAGTGAAATTGCCATAGGCACAAAGCCTGATGCTGCAACTCAAGAGTTGCTCACCTGAAACCAGTGGCGTCTGCGGCTCAGGCTGAAGCTGCTGGCAAAGCAGCTTTGTCTCTCCCTTCAGGAGATCATGAGGGTGTGGAGCATGCAACTGTGTGTCAAGGGCAGCAGCCATACTCACTCCTTTCTGCAGTACTAAAGGGACAGGAGCTCAGAAAATGATCCCTTGTGGAACGTCTGGGCCATCAAGTAGGAACATTCCATCAGGCTGGCTTTTCTTTCAGGCCACTTTCTACTCCTCGTGTAAGGAAATGCCCTAAATAGTGACATGCATCTATTTTTTTTTAATTCAATGTATATTTATTCAGTAGGGTGTGTGTGCTGTTTTTGCTCTGTTAGGTTTTAGGAATTTAAATATACATAGCATCTGAGAAATCCACCCTCCGATAAGAGAAATGAGTACCCAGTAATACTACAGTAGCTAAAGGAAGTGGAGGGATGCTGCAAATGTGGTCTGGTTTGCATGTATCAAAAGTAGACTTTTGGGAGATAAGTCATAAGCAAACAAGGCAGGCTTCATTAAGGAGGTGTCACTGGAACTGGTTTCTAATTCTGTGCAGGGTGGCTCTGTGATGTACAAACACAGACAGGAAGCAAAATGGAGGCCAAAGAAACTGAATAATAGATGATGGCTACAGCACCAGATGTAGCTTTTGCAGGAGGTGGGGCTCGGCAAGAGCTAATGCTGAGAGAGGCATATGGGAGGCCTCACATTTTCTCATAGGTTTTCTTCTTGGTGAAGCAAAGATGGTGACTTAAAGTGCGCAGCTTACCTCTGTTTTCTGTTCCTCTCTTGACTCTTGTAGTATCCAGGTATTCCTGTGATGGATCAGTCACGAGCTGCTTCCTTTGTATGACAGATGAGGGAATTCTGAAATATCTCTGTTTAATAAACTAGTCTTCAAAGAATTGCCCAATTATTCTAATAACTTGCAATCTACCCAGATATGTATGAATTAAATACTCAGTCTTTATTCTGTGACTTCTGGTAGCTACTTCTATGTAAGACCCATGTCCATCATAGACGACTAAAAATTTGGATTAATTTAATGCAATTGGTGGCAAAGTGAATATTCTCTCTTACTAACAATGGAATACCATTAATGCACAGGGACAGAACCCTGCAATCTATAGATGGGTTACCAGAGACTGCCACCAGCTGTCTGACGGTGCCTAGCGTTCACAGAGGCCCACAAAGCAGGGGAGAAGAGAGCAGGAGATAGGCAATTGCAAGCTGTGGAGAGACATACCAGAGTCGAGGGATTTGCATAGTAAAATTGAAAGCATATTTGCATTCAGGAATCAAATGCATGCATTACCACTATCCTGCAAATAGGCTGACTCAGACCCTACGACTAAATAAAAGAATAATGTTTACTCAGAACTGATGTACTTGTTTAAAAAGTTAATGTTTTAAGCTTTCTGCCTTCTAGCAAAACATTGCTAATCTAATTAGAGTGTTCCAACCCCACTTGGCCTGCAAGCAGGCCTGCAGTGCATCCACTGCTCACCAGACAGGATGGACCCCAGGCCCTTTCTCTTCACCCCCTCAGTTTAAAAAGTTCAGCTCTACCCTCATTCTCATCACCAAGTGTTTTCTTCTCATTTCTCAGCCAGCCACCAGGCACAATGTAGCACTTTGCACTTTTGAGAATCCCAGAAAGCAACTTTATTTGGACGATAGGTCCTTCCCTCTAAGACATTTTTAGAGCACCATGCAGCAGATATCTAATTGCAAAGGCATGGAGGGTTTAGCAGCCATAGAGGGGTTTTTATATCATTAAGGCTACTTCCGAAAAGCCTCTTGAAGGCTCACAACTCAGACTTCAGCAAGCTAGCATTTTCAAACATATTTTTCCCATCTCTCCCATTGAGGCTGGCTAGCTCTTATTAGAGACTGAACGTGGAGGGTGTTAAAGGTTATGGATGGTAGAGTTTCAGACTGAGAGAATTAATTATATATAATCACAGTCTAAAAGAAGTTTGCTTTTAATCATTCAAGATGCAGGTAAAAGTAGACCCTATGGGTGTTATATAAATCATGAAATAAAAGTACAAATGCAGTATGAAGAAGTTTCCCTGCAGCTTATACAGAAAGAAAATTCGTCTGGATGGAGAGAAATGGAGCAGTTGAGTGTAAAGTTCAGTAGTAGTGTAAAGTCACATAGAAAGTTTTAACACAGTGTGACAATGTTCATTGATTTTTTTCTTACTCCCTGTTTACACAACCTGTGATGAGCCACTGTGTGACTCTGTGGAATTCTCAGTTCACAACAAGAATCAGAGACAAGGAGTGGACGGGCAATTGACTAATTGATGACACACAGCTATTTCATGCTGGAAGTGTGATTAATAAGTACAGCCACCAAAGCCTAGAATGCCTTTGTTACTTTATGTTTGAAACCTCTGTGGTTTCTTCTTCCTAGTAAATAGGTCCACTGAAATAAAATCAAAGAAAGACAAGAACAGGGGCATCTTTGCTTCAACTCAGTTCCGCTCTCCATTTTGAAAGGTTGAAGAATACATATTTTATGTCTTATGAACCATATGAACCATAATTAAATCTTTAGATCCCAGAATTCAATGGGAAACTCTTTTGATACTTTCTAGGGTCTCCTAAAACATTTGTCAACACTCAAAGACAGTCTGTGTCACCTCCTAGGAACGTTTGATTGGGTTAGTGGCTTTCTCTTTTTCTAGCAACTTTCTACTCCTCACTTAAATACTGCCCTAAATTGTGACATTCAGTTATTTATTCATCTGTCTTCCATGTGGCTTCCATGTTTTCTTAAGCATGAGACTGATAAGGCCATATTATTCCACAGACTGTAAACCTAGTATTAAGTCTTAGCAGAAGACACAATAACCATGTTGAGTATGGGCTGTTACATACCTACATCAGTAGTTTTCCAAAACCAACACACAGCAAGCAAACAAAACAGGCATATTTGTTGTCAAAAAAGATAACTAACTTAATTTCCTCAAGGTGTTGCTCAAGCATATTAATCTTGAATGGAATTCCTTTTATATATGCTTATTTCATTTCTTTAGGGATTGATTGAGTTGAATTAAGTTATGTCTTTCACTGAGGAAAGAAAAGAAACAGAAGCTATGATCCCATTTCCTACCTCATTTATTAATTACCATCCACAATTGACACTGCTATCATCTTGTGGATCATATACCATATTGCACAATACTTTCATTGTAAGTCAAAACTCCACCATCACCCAGTTGCAGTATAGGAGAGATTATATCGCAAGTAATGTTTACAGGGTACTAACAGCCTCATAAAGATAAACATCAGAAATTCATTTGAAAACCTAAATCATTGTGCCAATTCCTAAGTTTCCACAGATGGCTTCCTTATGTATTTGTCTTTGCGTTGGTGTGTGTGCATTTACCAAGACTTCAGCAGGACTCATCTCCGACACATTTGTATAAGGGTGTGGCCATCACCCATAAATATAAAAACATTAGTTTCACATAGCTCCATGGTGAGATACATAGAAAAAAGAGACTCCTTTATGGAGCAAGTAACAGAGAAGTAAGTAATAGAAACATGACCCAAGATTAAATATAGGAAGACATTTTTCCAGTGTATGATTATCCTATATAGGAACTGACATGGTGAGACAACCTGGTTTGCCTCTTCAAGAAACCAAATAATCCAATAAAAAAAAAAAAATGGGAAACAGAGTTAAACAGAGAATTCTGTTAACAAAGGAAGAATCCCTAATGGCTGAGAGACACTTGAAGAAATGCTCAGCCTCCTTAATCATCAAAGAAATGCAACTCAAGACAACTCTGAGATTCCATCTCACACCTGTCAGAATGGCTAAGATCAAAAGTTCAAATGACAGCACATGCTGGCTAGGTTGTAGAGAAAGAGGAACACTCCTCCATTGCTGGTGGGAGTGCAAGCTTGTAAACTACTATTGAAATCAGTCTGGCGATATCTTAGAAAACTTGGAATAGCTCTCCCTGAAGACCCAACCATACCACTTCTGGGTATACATCCAAATGATTCCTCACCAAACCACAAGGACGTTTCCTCATCTATGTTCATGGTAGCCTTATTTGTAATAGCTAGAAAGTGGAAACAACCCATATGTCCCTCAACTGAAGAATGGATAAAAAAAACTGTGGTACATCTACACAATGGAATACTACTCAGCCATTAGAAACAAGGAAATCATGCAATTTGCAGCCAAATGGATGGACCCAGAGAAACTTATCCTGAGTGAGCTAACCCAGACTCAGAAGGATGCACATAGCATCTATTCACTTATAATCAGATTTTAGCCATGTAGTACAGGATATCTATACTACAACTAATGCACCAAAAAGAACAGGAAGATAGACTTTGTTTCCTGTCAATGAGACACTTTGCCCTAGTGGTGCTGCCTTGTAGGCCCCCAGTGTATGAGGAGGCTCTTGGCCCTCATATGTCTGCTGAACTGGGGTGGGGGACTGACATGAAGGGACACTCCACTCCAGAGGAGTGGGATGGAAGGGATAGGGAATAGAGGGTGGGAGGGCGGGTCTGGGAGGGGTGGAAAGAGGGCACTGTGATGGAGATGTAACCTGACGTAATAAATAAACATTTTTAAAAATTGTGTTCTCATTTCCAAATCAAGAGGAAAACAAAGTTGATAGAAGACACTCACAATGCCCACACTTAGCTAGGGGAAAGAACTTCAGAACTTTGGAGTCAGAGAAACTGTGCCTTGGTACTAGGTCCATTGCGTGGTAACTGTTAAATTTTGGACAAGTTACTTATCTTTGCTGAATTTCAGTTGTCTGATTGGTGAGGATTAAATAATTACACTTGCATACCTATTTTAGTGCTTAATACTAAGTAAATTAACAATAAAGTTTAATTACTATGATATCTACCACCTTGGAGGACCACCTACAGGTTTGTTGCAGCAAACACATACAAAAATGCGAGCAAAAGTCCTTAACACAGCCATTGGTCCATGCCTGTCGATTTCCTCGTATGGGAAATAGTGAAAACAAAAAGGTCTGTATTCTTGCTCAGGATGCAGGTGTGAAGTTCTCTTTTAAATGCCCATCTCATTTCTGTTTGCCGTTCCTTTGTTCTGACATAAGTCGGGTAGATGGGCCCATTTCCAAAGCTGAAATGTCTAGATTTGGTCGAGTCAAAACTTTGTAGTTTATCTTCTGATCACTCAGGTTATTCCAGGAGACTAGAGACCACCCTCAGACAGTTTTGGCATTCAAAGTAGACCAGCATCCCCTGAAGATGAGCACCCAGGTATATTACTGTGTTTCTATTGATGTCTAATTACACAAACAGGAATAAAGCCAGGATTCTTCACCTGTGATGAGTCATCCAGAAGTTCAGAGGCCAATAGGACTACGAGGTTCTTCTTGTGAAGAACCCAAACATCTCTAGCCTGAACTTTGATAGAATTATAGAACTAAGCACCCATTATCAGATAATCCATATGAAATTAAAAATCCCATACTTATCTATTAATTTCAAACAGTACTCATGTAGAAGCATATCCCATCACACATTCTGTAGTGTCAGTAATGCAAATATTCCTTCTCCCTTTAGATCTGTGGTTCTCAACATGTGGGTTACGAACCCTTTGGCAAACCTCTATCTCCCAAAAATGCTTACATTATGATTCATAATGGTAGCAAAATTACAGTTATAAGGCAGCAACAAAGTAATTTTGTGGTTGAGGGCCACCACAACAAGAACTGGTTTAAAGGGTTGCAGCATTAGGAAGGTTGAAAACCACTGCATTAAAAAGGAATGTGAACCTAGGAAGAGTAATTGATTCCTCATACCACTTGAGCTAGTGATGGATTGGAATGTGAAAGGTGGTGCTGATGTGTTGAAGAAATAGTGATGTTTTAAGGAAGAAACACTGAGGGCAGACCGCACTAAAGCAGTTGAGTCAAAAGGGCTCCGTTTGAGTCATGTATTCTCAAGGGAGCCTTCATTTCTGTGTTCTTGCTTCCCCATCCCCAGCTCTTGCTTCACCCTGGGATCTTCAATTGATTTGCTGAGCCTGTGATTCTGTTGCTTAGGAAAAGCTGTGCTGGAGGAAGAGTATGCATGTCCTTTCTCTTGTGCCCTTTCCTCCAAGAGATCCTCTGAACTTTTAGTTCTTCCAGCTGGTTGCTCATTTGTTCTCAAGAAGGAAGGTGAATGCTACACAAGTTAATTACAGTGATACAGTGAGAAAAAAAAAAAAAGGCCATGTATTACTCTTCATTTCTTTGCACCCTTTGAAGGCAGATAATTTCTTGTTAATCTTAAGATTTGGCATTGTCCCCATAATATTTTGTAAAATGTTACAAGTTATTTCTGAGCATTTTAGGTGGTGATATTTTGGTTCCAAGGAAGATTATCTACTCATGGTGTGGATTTTTTTTTTTCTCATCAATACACTCTTAAGACAACAGAATTAAAATTTGAAGTCTCCCAATCCCACTTTACCCTGGGACTTGACAAAGCAGTTTATTGCTTGAAACTCTTAATGGTGGTACTGAATAAAGACCCTTTTGCCTCAAGAACTGCACTGAGGCTGAATTGGCCTGTACCGTTAATATTGAGTTTTATTGTATTGAGTTCACATCCCTACCAGCAGGCTAATTCTAATTAGCTTCACTGCTGTGATCCCCAGTTGGCAAGCTCTGGGAAAGTCTAACCCTATTGGATTTAAAACACTTACTAGCAATGTTAAAGCCCTAGAATCCGTTCTATAAAGAAAATTTATAATGAAGTCCAGCTTAAAAAACAGACTAAAGCTCAAATAGTTATGCTTTGATATGGGCAACAAATCTAGCCAGGAGTAGAGAAGAGACTTCAATACAAGTGTTTATTTTCTAATTGCACTTCTAATTTTCACTGATATTATGCATCCATTCTATTGATGAGCAATCCTTATAAATTGCATTTTTTAGTTTAAAATCTATAAATCTTATGACTATAAGAGGCTTGAACTTTATATCACAATCAAAGGAGCAAGCAAGCTTTAGAATCCCTTTTACATCCATCATCTATCTATCTATCTATCTCTCTATCTATTTATCTACCATCTATCTATCCATCCATTCATCTCTTTTCTGAACATTGAAGACAAAGTCTTGCACATGATAGTATGCAGTGTAGCACTGATCTATATCCCAGCACTTTTAACTTTGTCATTGTGAGGTCTTACTTAGTTGCCTACCCAAGACTTGAACTCACTATGTCCCGGGTCATAGTTAAAATCACAGTCCTCTTACCTCAGTTTTATATGGAGCTGTTCTTGCAGGCATATGTCACCAGGCCTGACTCCTCCATATTTGAACTCTGGAATTGCATCATAAAATGAATCAAATATAAAAAATACTGTTTGTATTTTTATGATATCCTTACCCTGTAGTTGCATACATAAAAAACAGCTTACAGGATAAGCTATGTGATCTCAATATTGTTGCTCAATTTTTACTACAACTGCAAAATCCATACTTTTACATAACTCTCAGGGGCTTCAGGATAATCCTTTGTGGGGGGGGGGTAGCCCAGTAGTCTAAAGAAACTGTTATGTAGGGACATTCCACTCCAGAGGAATGTGATGGAAGGGATAGGGGTTAGAGGGTAGGAGGGCGGGACTAGGAGGGGCGGAAAGAGGACACTGTGATGGAGATGTAACCTAAAGTAATAAATAAAAAATAAAAGACCAAAAAAAAAAATAAGTCTTAGGAGTTGCAGTGTATAGGGGAAGATCTGGATACATGCTTCTCTGTCTTTGATATGCTGATGATATAGAATGACGAATGTCCTCAGCAGACAGCTGGGCATGCCATCTCATTCCCCTGAAAATAATGACTTGCAATCAATGATGCAAAAGTCAAAGGTATCACTATAGTTTCCTAAAGATGATTGCTTCAGTAAATTAAACCTATAGCTCAGACTCACTCAGTTGATCACTTGGGGTGATTTTATTGACTTCTTTGGAATCAGAGATCACTTATGTGCTTCATAAGGGCCTAAAAAATGTTTGAATACAAGCAAGAAAATATATTGATGCAAAAGTAATACTGCTTGGATAAATGGGTAACTGCTGAACCATCTCCCAAAGATAACACAATATTAACTAATATAATACCACTTTTCCATTATTATATGTCAATATAATAACCTTTAAAGAAAAAAGAACAAAATGAATGATTTATTTTTCATAAAACTCAAGATTTGAAAATGCATAAAACCCTTTTAGACAACATATAGCTAATAATACATCTAAAGTCAAATGTTGATTTAATTTAAGGCTTTTTTATGATTCACATGAAACTGCAGCAAACCTAGAAAAGGCTTTTAAAAGTTCCGTACATTCAGCAATTAATTCAATTCAGCAGTTTCATTAGTCTACAACATTTCTCAGAATAATTATCTACATGAAATATTGTCAGTATCAAATTTAACTTGGAAACACTTAAGAGTAAAGAATCCTAGGCTTTAATAACTCATTGATTTATTTGCTAGCATAGACACAAAGCTGTTTCTGTGGAATAATTTAATTTTGCCTCATAGATATGTGTGGCCCAGAATGTAGAAACATGAATATTGTCCTTGCTAGACAATTGTATTTGAGTTTCTTGATTAATTTCTACAGTAATAAATTAACTTATCATATTTTCTATAATTATATATATTCACCTTGCTTCTTGGTTTGTGTCAGGGCTGCTAATGATAACAATGACACCTGTATATTGCTGCAGAAAACATATGGATCTGCCCATTCTTCCAGATAGAATTGGTCCTAGGGAATTCCAGGACCTGTGGTGAACTATTGTGGTTACAGAACGGGAGACTCTAAATTTCAACTCTCTAAAACTGCAGAGGAAAGTGTACATGTGTGACTGTCATTTTCCATACAGAAGGGCTGTGAATTCCAAAATTTCTTTAAAGAGATTCACCTATTAAAAACAAAGATAAAGAAATTATACCTTAGAGTCGCTCTTTGGAAAAAGCTAAATGACTGGAAGGTCTAGACAGGATGGCAGGAGTAAAGATGGTGATAGGGCTTTCACCTTTGTACCCTGTGTCTTGTTATAGTTTAGAGAGACAGATGTGTGAAATACTTAGCTGCATGTGTTTGCCAGGTTATTAAGGACACTGCCTATCACATGATTCCAAGACTTCCCTAAGTTGAACCACATGAGAAATTTTCTTTAAACAGAATCTTTCAGAAAGCCATCACTTTTTCCAGGAATTGTACAATGGTTCCCTTGGTTCCTTTATTTTTTTTTGTCCTGATAAAAACTTTAGAGCAAGTTGGTAGGGTCCAAAACTACCTAAGAGCTGCATATTATTGCTGCAACTGTGCTTCCTTCTGCCATTCTTGGTTGACATCCCAAGCAACTAATATTTTAAATTTTTAATTGTATTTCCTTTCTTTATAAATCATTAATCTTCTCAAAAAAAGTTAAATGCAAAAAAAATAAATAAATAAACTTACAAACAGATTGATTGAATTTCAGTTGACTGTCTACTCCACAGTAACAGAGTTCATGTCACATAAAGTTGATTCTCAGACCCAGGCCTCTAACATGCTAGAATGTCTTTTCTTAGTTGGTTATCTAAATGACTCAAAATATGGGCCCTGGGTAAGCGATGTACCTTGAATATAGATTTGTGTTGAGGCACTCCCCTGGTCCTGAATCCTTTGTTCCAGTTAGAAAGTAATACACTATTTAATCTTTAATAACACTTCTTCACAATATGTAGCATAATTTTTATTTGTATTTATCTGCTTATAATAGAAAAGTATGGGTATAGCCTCAGAAAATAAAACAAAAGGACCAGGAAGTCTGGTGGCATGTGTTTAGCAGTGTAATGATTATAAGCATGAGCTCCAGAAATGTAGCTTTACCTTTGATAGTTGTGAGACCTATGGGAAATCGTTTACCCTTTATGTGACAAAGGAGTCAAATTATCATTTGTTCTAGCTATGAAATAACTGGTATGTACAAAGCACTTAGAATAATGATTATTACAGAAGATAAAATCTGAGAAGTATTATGTTTTCATTATGACAAGGATTGTGGCTCAATACTACACAAACCTCATAGAAAAAGGTCTCTTGGAGAACATAAAAATGTTAATTCTTCTGCATATAAGTAGAATTAAATACAGATTTCTCTAAGCCACTTTATTTTGACAAAGTCACTATGGTGAAATGCATGCAACCTAGATTGACTTAAAAAAATACAGACAGCATGTTTGCATTTGAATAATGGCAGAGATTGTATTTCAAACTGTTCCTACGGTCTCTGCTCCAGTCCATTTTGGGAGAGAGCAGAGTGAGCACAAGAACTGTGGGAAGTCAGTTGAAATTGCGAGCACAGGTTGTTGTTCCAGTTTTAAAGATTGGAGTGAAGCCACCAAGAGATTTGGCCTCCTATGTTTGTGATCCTACGAAATTTTCCAGCATTAAAGCCGTGCTCCAGGGAGTAGCAGAAAGTGATGATTCCTGTGTCTGTAAATAAGGCTGTTGCTACGTGTGAGTGGCAGTGTTCCATAGACATTAGCTATTTTTGCTTTCTTGTGGTCCACCCATGAATTACAAAGCGCAAAAGGGTGTTTCCTTTCCAAGAGAAAATAGCTTTTGGCAGGACTTCCTGGCAGTTTTTCTATGATCCACGGGACCTGTCACCTCAGTCATTTTGTTTTCTCTTTCATCTTCTCAGAAAAGTGATTTTAAAGATGGAATGTAGCTCAGCAGATGACTCTGAGGGTTACCTACGTGTGTTAATACTAACCTTCAAACACCTGGGATAGCCAGATGCAAACAAGTTATAATGGAAGTGAAGTGGGCTTCTAAAAACATATATGCTCACGTCCAACTTGGCCACTCTGCAGCTGTCCCTCCATTTTTTTCCCAATCCTAAGAACAAATTTATTACCAATGTCAATGACGATTGTAATCGCTCATTTTAATCCAATCTACATGACTCAACAACAGATAAAAATTCACTCTTGGTCTCCTCTATTCCCAAAAGGAGCAATGACTTGACTCCCAGTACATCCCTTAACTGGGAGTATCTAATGACCTAATCAGTGAACATTTCATGTGGATTTCAAAGTAATGAAGTTCAAATATTCCAACAGATCATGCTGCAGCTTCTGAAAATAAATGAAGGTCTAAGAAATACAGTTATTAGAAAATGGGCCACTTTCTCATAGTTCCAGGTGTTTTACTTCCTTAGTTGATTTAGATTTCCACATTACCTCATCATAACTGGGTACTGCAGCTGTCACTATCTTGTAGACAAAGAAGGTGAAGCACAGAAGAACTAAGGACCTTGCCTGTGTTAAGGGATATGGTAGGACTCAGCCCTAGGCTATTGTCTCCAGATTTTCCCATTGGATGAGGAATATGAAATATCTGGTGGGAAGGAGTTATTCTGAGAGTTAGTGGTGAGAATTTGCTGAGGTTTATTTTCCTTGCATAAAGGAACCAGAACAGAAATGTAGGAGGGTGGACTCCAGAGTAGTCTAGAACTCACTGAGGACCTAGGACTAAGTCACAATGCATCTTGTAATTTAGTGTCAAAATATATCCTTCTTTTTTCTATGTCTATACCTCCCTCATTCCTTAAAGCATGGACAACTAGTCAGAGTATATTTCACTGGAAAGCATTCCCTTAAAATGCTTCTTTCCATTCACTTGCTGCCCCCATTTTTGAGGAAGTTTTATCACTGGATCCTCCATTTGGTAAACTGACAATCTAGGAAGAAAAGAGAAAACAGGATACCAGTACTGAATCCTGATTTTAAGATTTCTCAGTTGTGAGGAACCAGACAAAATCCATTGTTCTGAAACCATCTATTTTCTTATTAACACAGTGGGTAATATGTGTCCCACACCTAATCATATCTCTGAGTTTTTGTAAGATTCAGATATCCTAGCTTTCTAGAACGTCAGACCAACAACACAGCCACAACTGGTTTCTAGAGAGAAAAGAAATGGAATCTGAGTTTGGAATCTGCATTTGGTAAGATTGCCAAGATATTTGTGTGCACATTACCAGGAGAGAAACATTAAAGGATTCAGATTCGTAAGACACAGGACATAGACCAGGGCTACTTCTATTTACCTGTTTCCTTTCGTTCTTTTGTTCGCCCTGGGGCAGGTGTATCTGTATTGTATATGCACACATATAACTATAGGTGTGTGTGCCATATGTGTACTTGATGTCCAAGGAATATGTTGGGTGTCCTTCTCAATCAATTATTCTGCACATTATTTCCTTAAAATAGTATCTCTCAGATGTCTTGGAGATAAGCTGGTATACATCAGACCCCATAGACCCTCCTTTCTATGGACTTATAAAGATAGGGTTACTTACTACCTCTACTGAGTGCTGTGGTAATATGCCTTGGCATAAAATTCAAAGGTTAGTTCATTGAATGTAATAGAGATGATGAATAGTTTTGTACCAGCTCTACTTTACTTAGGTTTTGTCTTCAAATGTATTTATTATACACTCAGCAAACAACTTGAAATACAAAGCTTTTGAGTTTTTTTTCTCACCAAGGAGAAACAGGAGCTTCTTGAGTTGGGAAAGGGCCTATGCCTCACCCACATTTGCTCTCTCCTATACAAGGTCTATGTAGAGTGAACCAGAGACAGGGAGAGAAGACATCTGCACAGAGCCTCCACAGGATGCTTTGGGATACCATTCGGTACACTGAATCCTATCAGCAACCAGATAGCTGAGGGAGATGGATGATTTGGGGGCAAAGAGATGGCTCATTGTTTTCTCCATCTTAGAATGTTAAGCCCATGGAAAGACTGGAGTGACTAGAACCTAGGGCCCCTTTCTTTACCACACAGAAGGATATATGGTTCCTAAAAAGTAGAAGGTTGAGATTTTATTTCAATCATCCAGAAATCATAAAATCCTTAAGGAAATGGAAAAGAGCTCCTTGGTGACACTGATGATGACATGCCATGATAAAATTTATCATAAAATAAAGAAACTTTGCCTTCTCACACAGTATTCTCCACTCTACCCCTTTCCAGTATACTCCAAACTCTTTCAAAAGCTGTCTTAGGCCTGCACCAGACAGAATAGCCAGATCCTTCCTTTAATGGATCTTTTTGTGGGAGCCCTGCTGGGAGAAAAGGGAAACAGGGCAGGAGAGCTACCTTAGTGTAACTTTGTCACTGATATTTCAAAAGAGAATGAGAAATATCACTGTGAAAGGAAAAGGACTTCACAAAGCCCATAAAATACAAAGTATAGAAAGATCTTTCTGCTTCAAAAGATTTAATTCCTGGTTTCAACAAGTCTTCAAGCAATTGAGAGGACTTGAAAACCCTTATCCTCTATTTCCTAGGTAGGTAATGATAAAAAAAAAAAAAAAAAAACTGGACCAAAAAGGAGGATAGCATTTTTGCTAGGAATGTCTACCCACCAGTTCAATCCCAGAGCCCATTCCAAGACAGTTAAACTCAATATCTATCTGAATATTGAGCCACCTCTGGAGTGTGTACCTTAATGTACAACTGAACTTGTCAACAGTATTTTCTAATCAGGGTAAAACTTCAGTTGCAACCTTTCATGAATCACCATCAAACCTTTGGTGGTTATAACCCCATGCTACCAAGCAGGAAATAGGTATTCAGAAGAACTGCATAAATTCTTGAAGACCATTAGAACCCATGTTTAGGTAATCCCAAAACATGTCTCTTTATGAACTATTAGGTTTGTTTCCTTCTGAGCCCTATTGCTTAGGATCCAGAGAGTCTAGGGTACAGAGAACAATTTCTGTGTGGCAGAAATGTACCTTACGTACAGTAGGGTACCTAAGGTAGCTGGGCAGGCACATGTGCTACACATGGCAAAGGTGATGGGTGAAATGGAAAGTGGGGTGGTGGGGCTGAGATTCATGCTCCCACAGAGGATGATTTATGACTCCTTTTCAACCTCCCTTCTGTCTTGCTTCCAGGGATATAAGTGAGATAATCATAGGATTATAATGATGAAATGAAACTCCTAAAGCCATCCAATCTATCCCTCTGCCTCCAGGCAATGGTTCATTTAAGCTAGACAATTTTCTCCTTTTGTTTAAAGATCTTAAAAGAAGGAATTTCCAAATCCCTTAAAGATACCTATGACAGGGTCTCACGGGTCTCACAGTGATTAATCTTTTGTGATTAATTAATTTTCAGGCATTTATTGAGTCTCCACATCATCTTCTATGCAAAAGTGTGCACATTTATGCACATTGGATATGTTGGGTATTTATCCTTAGACTTTTTTTTCGTTTTCTTGGGTGAACAAAGTAATAAATTTTCAAAACTCGAAACCCAGTAAAATTGCTTTTGACATTGAAAATTACATATTCATTATTAAAACCTGCCACTATTATAAATTGTCCAGGAATTTGTAGAAGTCACAAAGGTATCCTGACATGTGAATTCTTTTCTATAAAGTAGAGAAGTTATGGAAACATTTTCCTGATTTACAGCCCAAGGAACACAAATTCTTAGTGGCAGAGGCTACCCTTGAAAAAGGTTCAAAAGGGAAGCCATACTGAAAGATGGGCTTGCTAGGGTGTTGGAAGTAGGAGGGAATTCAGCATACTCCAGAACTACAGAGAACTGTGGTTTGGGAATAGAAAATACACATGAGAGGAATGGTAAAGTAGGACTGTCATTTGCCAATCGATCAGTGAAAATCCTGTTGAAGGTCCAGATAAGAAGGAAAGAATAATGTCAAACTACCTAAAAATCTGATATTTGAGAATATAGAATTTCTGTGTTGGTATAACATCAATACACACACACACATATGCTTTAGAAAAGAAAAACAGAAAAAGTTATATACTTTTCTATATTTCAGGCCTTAAGTTTACTGCTTTAAATACATAACCCCTAATCCATCCAGAAGTCAGGAATTTCTTTCACTGGCATTATGATTAATTTCAAATGCCACCTTGACTGAATTAAGGAATGCACAGGTAGCATGTGGAGGTGGAGAGAAGAGAAGCTGATCCCCATCAATGTACGTGTCATCCCATGTCCTGAGGATCTACGTGGAGCAATAGGATTCACAGATTCTCACTCTCTTGTTGAACTGTTTGCATCACATCCTGCACTCAGGTGAGAACAGTCCTGGATCTTAGCCTTCAAGCCTCATAATGGAGCTTGACCATTGATTCTCCTAGGGCATTGTCTTTCCAGCTTGGACTAGAACTTCATTACTGCCTTTTCTGGTCCTACAGCTCTCAGTGAGAAGATGATGGTGCTTAGACTCTTTGATTACAGGACCCAATCCCACATAAGGAATAGCTTACTGCGTAGCTTCGTATATCAGACAGGCTTTGTGTCTTCGATGATTTCAAACTAATAAACTCATCCTACAGTTAACAGAACAAGGCTTATAAAAATGAAATAGCTGACAGCCTGAGATTTCTATAGGATGCAGCATGGGAAGTGACAAGTGTGGAAATTTTGTGAAGTAGTGTATTTAGAGTTGTCAGAAGTTACAGAGTAAGGTGATGTAGAATTAAAGTTATTAGGAAAAGAGAGGAAACAGGAAGTTTAAAGGACTATTCTAAACTTTAAGGGAAGACGAATTGGCTAGAAATGGCCAAGGCAGTCCAAGATAACTAAGTGTTTGTAAGCGTGAAATATTTGGAGACATTGGATTCTACTGCTATCAGGTACAGTGGAGCTGCTTTAGAGACATGTAGGAACCTAGCTTGGATGTGTGGAGCCCAAGGTGAAATTGATTCCCTCAATTGATCAAGACAATGCTGAAGCAATACAAGTGAGACCATGATACAGAAGCAGAGCTGAATAGAGAGAGCTCTGGGAATTACTAAGCAATGAGCAACAATTCAAATACAAGTAAAAGCTTCGATGAAGATAAGGGAGGATGAACCTCTTCCAGGAACGAGGTGGGAATAGCAAGAAAAGCATACACTAGAGAAGAAGGAAGAAGAACAAAAGAGCTCGCATGAAAAGTAGAGATGGCAAGGAAGGAAAGTGAAGAAGAAAACTGAAAATACATGGGGTGGAGCCTACTAACTTCCAGACATTAGAGTTCTAATAGAGAAATGGGTTTGAATACAGATAGAAAACCCAGATGATCATTTTATTTTTGTTTGGTTTTTTTTTTTTTGTTTCTGCACTATTTCAGGGAGCCTTTTTCTTTTACTGTTTCTTCATACAAACAGGAGAGCTATGATCCTCAGCTTTTATTATTTTTTTTGAGAGAACAGATAGATTGCAGACATTGTTCTGATACAAATTAATATCTGAAAGCAATATGCTTCCCTAGGTTTCTGGAGGTTGTTAATTGCTAAAACTGTTGACCAAATCTTTAGAGAATCCAAACACTCATTTAATAACTGCTTAAGTTCCTTCCATGGGCAAGGGTTCTTTGCTAGGCTGGACTCTGCTCTCTACCCACCTGCAATCCCTCTTATGCAAACTGCCTTGCCCCTGGATCAGTAAGACAAGCTGCTGGCTTCAAACTTGAGTGTTGCTTCCACAGTCTGTTGAGATGGGATATAAACTGCAATTTATTTCCAGACAGTGTAAGCTTGATTTCATAAGCAATTCCCAACTGAAGGACAACTGTAGCACAGGAAGACATTGTCCCCAAGGCTGATTTTTCCAGGAGCTCAGAGCTACACCCTTTTCCCTGCAGAGATCATCTGTCAGGATCAGGTGGGTGTCTCCTCAGAAATCAATACCCTGAGCATGACTAAGGCAGGAGAGAGCAGCAGAGACTCTGCTTATTCTCGACTTTTCTTTCTTTGCTGAGTTCTTACACTTTTCAAACAGAATGCTTGCCCACCTGCTCTGTGAAGGCAAATCTTGACAGTTATGACTTAGTCCAGACTTAGCTATTTACTGTGTGTCCCTTTGTCCCTTGATAATCATTTCACAAGCAAATGGAGTTTGGAGAAATCGCAGTAGCTGCTTCACGGCAGATAGGTCTCTTCATCCACAGCCCTGTCTCTATGACACCATTTTTTTTTCTTTTTTACAGATGGAAGCTTTTGTATTCTGTATTTCTTCATGCATGCAGCCAAATATGGAAACAGGAAAGAAAACAAAAAACTTTTAAAATATTTATCATCATCTATTTTTCCTTAGTCTTATGAAAATTTCCTGTACTTTAGTTCATCTAAATGCAGAATTATCCTTCTGCAAGTTTGAGGTGGTGGCAGTTCCTGAACACAGTTATATTTTGCAGATAACAGGATTAGCTTGGATGTGGGTAATAAGTTGGTGAATCTCCCCCCGGCCATTTCTCAACACTGTGAGAGCACTAATCCTTTCTGCTTTGATGTCTTGTAGTTTTCCATCAGGTGCGCCACGGACTATTTGTCCTGGGGCAGTCAGCTCTCTTATAAGATCTCATAGTGTCCTCCTCATTAGCTGCGCCTATTTACCCAGCCAGCCTGTTGAACCCAATTTATAGTTTATGTGATTAATTCCCAAAGTACAGCAAACCCTAGCTCTGAGGCTCTCTGTTATATGACTGCATCTCCTTTAAGGGCAAACACAAGCTTCAGCTCTTTTCTATATGACTGCCTCATATATAATACACTAATAATTTTACTCTCGACAACATGTTAAACATATTTCTATATACTTTCTTTATAGCATACAGCTCATAAAGAGGAGAATGTTCCACACTGGACTGTAACGTGCTAACTATATGAAGGAATCATTTGGTTGTGGGCTTTAAAAAATTATTTTGGCTGAAATTACCACATGGTACTACTGTAAAGATGAACAGAGAATTGGCAAGTGATGTTAGGGTACAACTCTTTATCTACTGAACTGTAAGTTTGAAAAGGCTTAAGAGGCAGTGTGGCAGCACAAACCCATGGGTTCATTTTCATCTTTAACATGCAGGCTTGGAAGATAAGAGGTTTAAGTGTGTGTGTATGTGCTGTGTGTGAAGAGAGTGAGAGAGAGAGCGGGACAAAGGCAGAAAGCAGAATGAAGACCTCAGATCTCCAGCAACCTATGGCAAGGTGGTGATTTTTCCTGTTGCAGGATAAAATATATGGAGAAGTCACAATTGATTTGCTATTGCAGAGAATGAGCACTGTACCAGTGATTCCCATTTGGAGGAATGTGGTGCAGAAACACTTGGCAATGTATTAGATGTTTCCAGTCAGTATAACTTGGGGTAGACAATGTTACTTTTGGCACTTAGTATGTAACACACAAGAATACTGTTCAGCACCCTACAAGTAATGCTTTCCAACAAATAACTCTTTTTTCCCAGTGCCACTAGTGTAGAGGTTGGGGAAGCTAGAATATACCGTGGAAGACAGATATTGGACTATAAAACTTGATCATTACTGTTCTTACATTTAACCCGAATTCAGAGATTAAAAACCATGAAGAAATTGTTGGTATTTGGTGCATACTTTGAATTTTGATAAGAAAACTAAACAGATGCTGATTACTTCACCTGTAATAATGGTTCACACTTTTACTTCTTTTTGTTATCTACCTGTAATTTGATGCATAACAAAGCTAATGGATTGGTGGGGAAAGTGAGTGTAAGGTATGATTCAACTCCCTGCCTGACCTTTCTCCTTGGCAATTCTAAGAACATATTTCATGGGCTAAGATTTGCAATTGAGTGTATTGGGAACTGCCCAGGGACTCACCATCTCATAGATTTCTTATTTTTAAGTGCTGCTTTTAGTTTATTTCCACCTCTCCACCATACCACCACACTCTCCTTACTGTGAGAGTGGAGAATCATAGGCATTTACTGATTTACACACCCATACTTTTTCTTTGGGATATTTCTCTAAGATTATATAAAATGTCCATTTACAGATGAAGATGCTTAAGTTGTAAGGTCACTGGGCTCATAGGGGTTCACAGAGACTGAACAGCCAACCAGGGAACCTGCATGGGACTGACCTAGCCTCTGTACATATGTTATAGTCATGTAGCTTGGTCTTCTTGTGGGACTTCTAGCAGTGGGAGCCTGGGTTATCTCTGACTCTTTGCCAGCCTTTGGGATACTTTCCTCCTATTGGGTTGCCTAGCCCAGTCTTATTAGGAGAGGAGGTACCTAGTCTTATTGCAACTTGATATGCTATGACTGGTTGATATCCCTGGGAGACCTGCCCTTTTTTAAAAAAGAAACAGAGCAAAAGTGGATTAGGGGCAGTGAAGAGAGGTGGTGGATGGGAGAGACTGGGAGGAGAGCAGGGAAGGGAAACAGTGGTCTAGATGTTAAAAACGTTGTAAAGTCACAAAAGCAACATAAAAACCACCAAGCAAACACTGTCGTACTGATAAAGTTGCATGCAATTCTCACTTCATATACCTGATTGCCTTCTGTTTGATCCTTGAGAAACTGCAAAACCTTTGAAAATAATAATTGATATTGCGAATTTCATACAATTTCATAAATATTTTCATATCCCTCTGTATATTCCACAGTACCCCTCTCAATTTCATGTCTTACTCACTTTATTTTCTCTCTCTCCCTCTCTCTCTGTCTCTGTCTCTGTCTCTGATAACTGTGTGCAATTAAAGCTGCCCATATATGCACATGTGGGGGGCCATTTAATGGAATACAAGAAACCGATCCTCAAAAAAAACCAATGGTTCTTTCTCCTCTAACAGCTATCAACTGCCAATAGTTCCTCACTAAGAAGGTAGTACCTGGAAAGCACCTATCTCTGCCAGAACTTTGAGTAGCTTTATCTCCTGTAGTTCTTTTGCTGATAGCCACAGCTGCTCTGCATTCATGGTAGCAATGGCCACATCATGCACAGAAGACAGCATCTCACAGCACCTACTCATTTTTCCTACTCTCATATATTTCTGCCTCTTTTGTGATGCTCACTGAACCTTGGGGCGGGGGAGATAGGGGGTAGAGACCACTGATAAAGGCACTCCATTTACTGCTGATGGTTTCTTATTCTCAGCACTTTGACCAAACTTCAAAATTTATGACTAAAAGTCAATAGACACATGCCCAAATATTTTTGGGTTATTGCTCCTTTTTCAACAGTCTTATGCCACAGTTCATCTGTAGACTATATCTTAGAGAACTGTTTTCTCTCCATATTTTATTTCTATGGGACTACTTAAGACATTTTCATCAGCTAAGGCCGATGAGTGCTTTAGTTTGTTGTTGGCTGTATCTGCTCACTGGGAGTCTAACTGAGCAGAGCTCTAGGTTCCTTCAACTCCCAGCACCATATATCTTTAAGAATTACAAAGTCTGAACTTTTATAAGCTCCTTTGAGCCATAAGTTGTTCATGTGGCTGCAATGCAGAGTTTTGAACTTGATTTACCATGAGGGCTATTATATAAGAATTAGGTGACTTTTTCATTACAATGACAAAAGTATATACATTTTCTGGGTAGTGTATAACATGGAGAGTGTATCTTTCCCAGGAGTCTGAGTGGTGGTCCCAATATCACACATGGAAATGTTGTCCTCTGGAAATCCAAATGAATCTTTCTTCAAAAACAGTGTAACTTGGTATTTTCCCATTTTGGGTTATCTGGCTTTGGGTATTTTATCTTATAGAGAGTTTGGTAGGAAAAGTAGAAGAACAGATATGATCATGAGGATGTAGGAGAGATCTTTCATAAAACATGTTGTAAAGTTTTTATGAAATTCCATAGTGCTATAATAAATTGGCACTTGACACCTTCTACTTCTAAAATTCTTTGATTTTATGATGCTAAACAGAGAATGATCACAATCTGTGAAAATTCACTTGGTAGCAGAATGTCCTTAGGCAGGAAATGATTCTGAGTAAGTGTTGATGCATACTTTTGGTTCCATTTTTCACAATGTAGTCAGTTCTTGACTTTTCTCATAGGCAGAAATAGAGATCATCTCACAAGATTTTATTGCAATTAATGACATGGATTAGACATTTTAATATTAGAATCAGCTTACAGTTTCAGAGCATGAAGGGATGATGGATAATATTAATGAATCAAGATGCTAAGCTTTCAGAGTCCATAATCCCTGCAATAAACTGGTGAGATGAATTGCTATTATCGGCACCCATTTACAGATGAGGAAGCTGAGGACTGTAGTGGCTGTGTGAGTGAACATATTGTGAAAGGTAGGAAGGGGACACACAGTCCAGAATCTAAGTCTGACATCACTCCATTACACAGTGCATTGCTTAAAGTCCACCTGAAGATATTTCACTTGAGATCTACACAAACTATTGCTTTTTTCTATTAGGGACGCACACCGGATTAAAATCTCTTATATCTCTTTCAATGAGCACCTCAAGTACAATATTTTAGAAATAGTAGATGAGTTAGAAATTAGCACTTTTAAAAGTAATCTAAATACAGAAAATGGATACAGAGTATTTTGTATGATCCGTTCTACTCCATGAGGAAACTTGCATAATGCAAATGGTCCCCAAACTTTTCAGCATTGTGGAACATCAGCAATATTTTGTAAAACAACACTTCTTTCCAGAGGATGGTGATGCTGAATTCATTAGCCCTGGGCTCAACAACACCTGGACTAGATACTGAATAAAATGGAATACAGCATATGATATTAATAAGATAACTAGTAAAAACAGAAGATTGTCTTTTCTTTCTTGTTGCCATTACCAACCCTATCCCCTACCATTCTTTCTCAAAAATTCACTAAATATTACACATGTATGTACGATTTTATTTCTTGTGTTCTTTCCAGAGTAGCCTAAATGTGAAGAAATTACTTCACATATTATTCTTGAACTAGGGAGAGAAGAGGAGAGTAGGGAAGGAAGGAAGAAGAAGTGAAAGATGAAAGAGAGAGCAAGAGAGAGAGAGAGAGAGAGAGAGAGAGATGCTGCAGGCCACAGCAATGATAGATAAGTGAAAACCAGTGGCTGAGGTCAGTTGAACTCTTCATGATGTTGACCTCCAAAGGCACATGAATTCCTCAGACACTTGTAGTAACAGACTCAAGAAGGATAAAAAGAATTATTGAACTGAAGAACTGTGTCTTTCAGTTTCCAAACATAGCTATTGTAATTGAAGGAGAGATTGTGTTAGAGCTCCTGCTAATGGACAGGTAAGATTTTATTGAAAAGAAGGAAACAAGCAGCAGGTTAAATGCTATTGCCCAGGTGATGATGGGCACAGAATAGAATAAAATGAGAAAACTGAACATAAGAGCCCAGAGAATTTAACTCTGAAGAACCATATTAAGGAATCAAGTAAGTACAAGAGATAATATTAAAACTGGAGAGGGTGGTAGAAGGCCAAAGCAATTGCAGCAACAATGTAACTGTGACTCTCTAGGTGGCAATCCCTCCTTCCAAAAGAAGACAGTGGATAAAGAAACTAATAAACAGTCTCAAGCTCTGTGTGAGTGTGGTGTGGGTGATGACATAGCCGTCCAGGAAGTGCCACATCAGTTAAGGCTGCCCGGGCAGTGAAGATAAGGACAGAGGACAGAAAGGCATCTAGAATCGATTTATGATAATAAAAGAGTTAAAATGAAGAGTGGATTTTACAGAGATATGCTAGGCAAATGGACGCAGTCAGAGGCAAGGCTATCTGGAGTATCTTGCAAGGCTCCTGAGTTCAGAGGTCATGAGTTCAGATTTTAATCCCAGCTATTTATGAGATATGAAGGCAATGACTTGATTTATCAGTGTCTCAACTGTCCTTTTTAGTGAGAGTGATGTGATCGGAGACAGCTCTCAAGGACCTCAGTGGAAATGTATCTAGCATTGATGCTTTAAAGTGCTCTGAACATTCCGACCTCTCCCACGCCACTGAAGCTGCCAATTTTGGTTTAACTCAAGACTAACCTCAAAGTATGTCTATCAGAAACATGAATGCAGTGTTCAAAAGCACTTTCCTTAAGTCAGGTTTTGAGTTGGACTATGGTCATTCAGAGAGATAGAAGGTATCAAAGGGATGGAAAGAAACAGATGGAGCTTGGAGGTGTGTTTTGTATTTACCTCGCTTCCACTCCTTCCTCTCTATTTCAAATTCTCTCATGCCTCCCTATTCCCTCCCGAATTCATGAACTCTTATTTAAGACACACATAAACACCCACAAAACCTACTGAATCCATGTAGTGTTTCTTGCATGTATACATGTTTAACATTAATTCTGCTATTGGCTAACCCATCAGGGAGGTTGTACTTGGAAAAGACCATCTCTCAGCAACCATTGATTGCTTTTAGCTCCCATCTAAGGGTGGGTGCCTTGTGATACTTTGCCCATCTATGCTGACATATCAACTGGTATTTTCATCATATAGGTCATGTTTAGGCAATCATATTATTGAGATTTCATGGATGCAGCCTCCTTGCCGTGTCTAGAAGATAATATCTAGCATCAGGAATCCTAGTCCTCTGGCTTTTATAATATTCCTTCCCTTTCCTCCACAATTTTCCTGAACATTAGCTGTAGAAGTTGTATTGTATATGGATCAATAGGAGTGGGTACCCCCATGGTCTACTAGTCTCTGCACTCTAACCAGTTTGGATTCTGTTATGCTGTCTGTCTGCTGCACCTAAGAGCTTCTTTGATGACAGGGGAGAGCTATGCTTATCTGTAGTATAAGGGTAAGTACCTATAACACAGAAATTATACAGGTTTAGGAAAGTGGCATTACTGGGTTCTCCTCTATGGTGTGTGACCTCTTCAACCACAGATAATTGTTTTATAGTATAAGACATAAATTCCCTCCTACTGAGCAGGTCCTAAATCCAATTAAACATCTATTGGCTACCTCCAAGATACAAGTGCCATTACTGAAGCATTGGGCATCTTTCTAGAAAAATCATTACTGTGGCTCTCAGACATTAAAGCTGAGTAGGACTGTTGAGTTTTCTCCCTTAGTAACTTTCCCGGCATCAAAATATAACATTGCGACTCAGAGAGGAGGCTTCCAGGTCAAACTACCTTGATTTTCCCAAAGCATTTGACTGGAGGGCTTCACTGTATTGACAGTATTGTACCTTCTCCATCTACTGTCCAATTGCAGTCCTACAGGATGCTCTGCTCTGCTCTTTCACCTAGCTAGGAGGCACCGCTTTTCCTGTTTACTCACATTAATCTAGTGATTCTTAAAATCTATTTAGTCTTTTAATATTTTGTCTGTAACAGGTTCTTTATGTTGAAAATAAACAGTGTTATCACAATAACTTGACATTCTCTCCTTCCTTCAGGTAGAATACCTAAAGGTAGACAAGATATGGAATGTTTTGATTTTCCAGAACAATTCAAAACATTTTTTCAGCTTTCTTGGCATAGTGAAATACCAAATATATATTGCCTAAAAATAAATAGATAAGCTTAGATGTATTTCCAGATAAAATTAATTTGTAACTCATGTCACTGAGTGATGTTATCAAAAATATCTCACTGAAGTACGTGAATGAGTATTCTACTGGCTTATTTTTAATGTATGGATATATTTGTTTGGTTTTAGAGATGAACAATGACATTTGTGGCAAGAATTTTCTGCTTCTTGTGTATAATCAAAATTCATTGCTGAAAGATTGTGAAAGTCCTCCAAAACTTTGGCTTTTCAGCACTGGGTGGAGTCAGCTGTCACTTTTGAGGCAGAGATTTGGGATCGAACTATAATATATAAGCCTTATATTTACCAACTACTAGTTGTGTGGTTTGTTTCTTTGTGTCTTTGTGGTCTTCATTAAATGATTTATTCATATCTTCTTTAAGGTTCTTGAACTTACTAATAATTGCTATCTTGAAGTCCTCATTGTGTGCATCCACTATATTGCTTTTCTCAGAGCCTACTGTAGTTGAGTTACTGGGTTCTGGTGGAAGCCAGATAGTCTTGTCTGTTTATGGTCTTGCCTTTGCACTGGTGCCTAGGCATCTGGGGTTAGGATAATGATTGTGATTCTAGGTGTTGATATCTGGTCTTTTCCTTGGTTTCTGTTGCTCTCTCTGGATCTTAGGAAAGTATGATTTTTGTGGGTTTCCTAGTAGAAAGTGCATCTTCAGGTCACTGGGTGATAAAGAGGAGTACATGTGGGCTAAGAAAAAAGGCTGAGTCCTCCCACAATCTAACCACCAAGAGTCTGTGATAGAAAGAAAGTGTTTCCCTGCCTCCATTTCCTTGTTTTAACAATGCTGATAATAGTAGGATTGTCCTGAAAGTTAAGTTGGAACACATGAAACAGCTAAGGCCTCAAATGATGATCCGTAGCATCTGCTACCCATTACTGCACATCCCACAAGAAGGCTAGCATCAATTTCTGGTGATCCACTGGTTCTCAAACGTGACATCTCATCCCAATAACCCATGCCCACAAGTCAGATTTATCTCTGTGTTTAGGTAGCTGTGTTGTAACTTTTCTAATTTACCAAGTTGAGAAATTCTGTTGGGAACTGACATGAAAACGGAAGCAACTATGTCCTGCAAGAATATAGTTTGCCTATAATTTACATAAGTAAATGTTTCTTATGAAAGACCTCTTTGAGATTCCACTTCACCTCAGTTGGGATGGGTGTTAGCATGAAAACAAATCACCATAAATGCCGCTGAGGTGGTAGGAGAAGAGAAACCCTTTTCATTGCTGATGCAAACAGAGTCAGCCAGTATGGACATCAGTGTAATTTCTAAAACAAAACAAAGCAAAACAAACAAACAAACAAATCTAAAAACTAAAAAGCTATCATATCTTTACCATTCCTGAGCACATACCCAAAGGACCTTACATCCTACCATGGAGGCACTTTCAAATCTATATTTTTATTGCTGCTCTTTTCACAATACCCAGGAAATGAAATCATCCTAAATGTCCATCAATAGATGAAGCAATCATGAAAATGTGGTACATACATAAAATTAAATTTTATTCAAATGTAAAGAAAAATAAACTCTGACATTTGCAGGAAAATTGATAAATTTAAGAAGCCCACACAAAGGCAGGTAACCCAGATTGAGAAAGACAAATACCACATTCTCTCTCTCTCTCTCTCTCTCTCTCTCTCTCTCTCTCTCTCTCTCTTTCTCTCTTATGTAGATCATAGCACATTGTTTTTATATGTGTATATGTATGTGGTAGTTGCTGTGGGAAAAAATCATGAAACTAGAAAGGGACCCATGAGAAGGACATTGCAGTAAAGAGGGGTGGGGAGGTTAGTAGAACCCCTGTGACATTAAGGTGAGAAGGGGAGTAGTGGGGTCAAAGAGCACACTTTGTGGGGAGTGGCACAAAATGAGGGCAGAGGATAAACCAAAAGAATTATATATGAAAATGGAATACTTTGTATGTTAATTTGAAATACAAAATAATTTTTTTATTGATTATATTTCCAAAAGACTTTTGTCAGACAAAGGATATATGAAAGAAAACCATACTGTAATAAATCTCCAGAGCACCCTCCTAAACAGCCACATACAGTTAATGTTGTATCACTGGCCAGAGATAGGTTTGCTGTTATCACTTTATCATATTCATATCACTGAGTCTACTCTTCCCTGCAGTCCTCAACATCATTAATACAGCCAAAGGATGCCTATTTATATGGGGTCAGAATAAAACAAGATTATTTGATGAGTTCTAGACTCAAAGTCAATATAACATTCAGACTGAGAAGTTCATGTACAAATAAAACTACTATTAAGCCAGACATGGTGGTGCACCCTTTTAATCCTAACACTTGGGAGGAAGAGGCAGGTGGATTTCTATGAATTTGAAACTAGACTGATCTACATATGAGTTCCAGGCCACCCAGAGTTACATGGTGAGACTGTATCTCAAGAAGCCAAGCAATAAACATTGCTGTTTAACAGACAGCATAGCATTTGTTAACTAAACATGCATATTATCAAAGAAACTCAGGTCAAGATTCTGTTCTTGGTTGCTCCAGCGTTAGCATAACAGATTTTTTATTTGTTAGTACAACGTGCACACTGTGAAGAATAGACAAATAATGGCTCAGACACCATCAGTACCAAATGTAGAAATATTTCAGCACCTAACTGACAAACATGGTTGATACTCAAGACAGTGAACATTTTAGGTATGACAATGAATACTCAAATAGAATGCTGCATCAACTAGAACAATTCTTTTGATGTCCAAGCTGATAAAGGAAAATGAATGACTACTATTATTTAGTTGCCTTAAATACTCTGTGATCTGGCAAAATGTATCCCCTTCACAAATAGAAAACCAGGAAAGAAGCAAGTCCTATAAATGCAGAATATTCCATCTTCACACAGACTAAATGTGGAAATGTCCTTTCCACAGAATTTGTGTGCATGATCCTTCATGAATTTAGAGTATAAATTTCTGCTATTCTCTGGAAACAAAAATTAAGTTGAGACTCCTCCATTCCTGGTAGGAGTGAAAACTTGTACAACCATTATGTAAATAAGTCTGGCAATATCTTAGAAAACTTGGAATAGCTTTACCTCAAGACCCAGCCATACCACTTCTGGGTATACATCCAAATGATTCCTCACCAAATCACAAGGAAGTTTCCTCATCTATGTTCATAGCAGCCTTATTTGTACTAGTTAGAAACTGGAAACAACCGAGATATCCCTCAACCGAGGAATGGATTAAAAAACTGTGGTACATCTACACAATGGAATACTACTCAGCAATCAGAAACAATGAAATCAGGCAATTTGCAGCCAAATGGATGGAACTAGAGAAGCTCATCCTGAGTGAGCTAACCCAGACTCAGAAGGATGCACATGGCATCTCTTCACTTATAATCGGATTTTGGCGATATAGTACAGGAAAAATATACTACAACCAATGCACCAAGGAAAACAGGAACATAGATTTGTTTCCTATGAATGAGACACTTTGCCTCAGTGGTGCTGCCTTGTTGGCCCCCAGGGTATGAGGAGGTTCTTGGCCCTCATATGACTGCTGAACTGGGGTGGGTGACTGTTATGTAGGGACACTCCACTCCAGAGGAGTGGGATGGAAGAGATAGGGAGTAGAGGGTGGGAGGGCGGGACTGGAAGGGGTGGAAAGAGGACACTGTGATGGAGATGTAAACTGAAGTAATAAATAAATATTTAAAAAATGACTTAGGTCACAAGTTTGAGAGTCTATGGGAATAAATAATCCCCTTTCTGTGCAAACACTCTCCATCTATTTTGAAAAGACTTGGCTGAAACTGAAAACTGTGTCAATAGAATAATGAGACCTGTGTTGACCAAGGAGCTAAAACACCCCAGACATGAGTCAACAGAAGCAAGGGACAGGAACATGAGACCCAAAGACTTACAAACAGGTCAAATTTAGGATATGAATTTTTTTAAAGTAGAAAACATGGGAAAATGAAAAAATATAAATTTGGAACACATATTAAATAAAACAATAAATTCAATCTGAAAACACAATGAATACTAGAGAAATAGTCTGTGAAAGCATTCAATAGCCGATTCCATTGGAGTCAGCAAGTTTTCCTATAAAGGGGAAGTTTTACTCTTTTTATCCTACATCCTTCTTTGTTGTTTGCTTTCTGTTTTCTACAACCCTTAAAAACTTAAAACCATTCTCTCTTAAAACCCAATGTTTCTCAACTGTGGACTCTATATGAAGTCAAAATTAAGTTAAATAATGTTTTACTTCAAGAGGAAAGAACCAATCACAATCTGAACGAAGCAAAACCAAACACCAGCTGTAAATAATTCAATATCCAATGTGTGTTGTCCACTCACTCTTCTGAGCTCCTCCAAAGAGTTTTTGCCACTTCTTAGGCCCTGCTCTCTGCAACGCACACATCTTGTCTTCAGGGCCCCATTGGCTCCACTCCACTGTTGCTGTTGTTCTTGGTGGTCACCTCATTGTACGGGATCTGCAAAACCCTGGGTTTCTTGCTACAACTTGACTGCACTTTTACTGGTAGCCTATTCAGGGCTCTGCTCATGGTACCATGCCTCTAATTCTCTTCATTGACCCCTAAAATCTTGGAGCTTCAAATGCACCTTCACCAATCACCTATTCTGGCTTCTCACAGTGCCAAGCCTCCTCTGATATTCTCCATGACCCTTTGAACTTTCAAAATCATTACTTGGATGACTGTTACTCTATCAAGTCTGGCTGCCAGCATGAGGTACAACTTTGACTGACTCTGGAACACAGCTCCTCTGTGCTCTTAGAAAACACCTCCTAGAAGATTTCACCTCAGTGTTGCTGCTGATACTGGTCTCTTCTTTTTTTTTTTCTTTTTAAAAATCTTTTGTTGTATCTTTTCTTTTTTCAACATCTACCCCTTTTAATCCAATAAAAGACTCTGTTTCTTATAACAATCAATACAATACAAAACAATAAAAACAATTAGGAAACAATTATGAACACTATAAAGTATGATATACACTCCCAATATCCAATTCATACATATTTGGCATCTAATAAGGATATCCTATTATCTATCTAACTTGATGAGTTTAAAGTTCTATTACTAGCTCAATTTCCATCCTAACTTGCATTACCAATTTAAAAACATCGTCTTAGACCTAAAACATTCTTCTAATTCCTAAACAACTTAAAACTTAACTGTGAGACTATAACTATCTAGTCTTCAACCACATCAGAGAAGGTTAAATATATCTGAATAAACAGGAAGTGTAGAGCCAACAGCTTCCAAACTAAGAAATGACAGACAACTGGCTGCCTGGACAGTCCCAAGTTTCTCTATATAATGTTGGAGAATCTACCTTGAGCCCTTTGGCCCAGTATGTCTGACATATCAATTGCAGATCAGGAATTATGAAGGACTTGCCTACCTTGTCTTGGTAGAGCTAAGCTGTCGACTTACCTGCTTCCAAGTTTTCTCCCTGTCAGACAGCATTCTGTCTACAGTTGAAGCAAGGGTTTGTATGTCATACTTATAAGTACAGGCTATTAGACTCAGCTTTTTTTTTTTTTTTTTTTTAACGTGGCTTCAGAGATCAAACAAGTTTAAATAGTTGTGCACCAAGGACTTTGCTAAGTGCAAAATCTTTTCAGCCCTCATAACAGCTTTTCTGTTGTTCTTTGTTTGCTTTTTTTTTTTTTCAGGGTCTGGCTATCCACCTTGACTGGCCTGGAACTCTCTGTATAGGCCTGAAGGAAACTGTGGCTGGCTTTAAGGACTCTGAGGCAGAGCAGCAGAGTTGCTGATGCGAAGGGCCTGTGATCTCTCAGAGAGAAGAAAGCCTTAAGCCTTATTTAAGGTAAGACTGTGATAGCCAACTTACCCTGATGAATCTACATCTGAGATCCAGAAAAAGGACTGCTAAGTGCATTAAAGAGTCTACCACAGAGAATGTGTTCCTGACCACTGAGGACCTGCCCCAGGGACTATATCCTTCTAAAAGGTTAGGAAAATAATTGTCAATAGGATTAGTGGTTAGGTTAAAGGGATTGTAGAAATCTCAGGGTTAATAGTTAAGAAATTGCAAACCAGTGACTACCTGGACAGTTCCCATTTTCTCTCCATACATTCCAGCATCAGTCTTCAGCCTTTTGGTCCTGTTTCTCTGACAGACATTTATTGTAGAGCAGGGATTATGAAGGACTTACCTACCCTGTCTTGGCAGAGCTAGGCTATCGACTTCCCTGCTACCAAGTTTTGTCCTTTTTGGACAGCAGTCTGTCTGCAGTTGAAGCAAGGAGTTTTTACATGCCAAGAGATAGGCTTGCCACTAATTCAACCATCTCACACTGAAGATTCTTCGATGCTTATCTTCTACTTGGAGTAGAATAGAGGGTGCTTTCAGGAGCTGATATGTCATAATATCAAAAAAAAAATCTTAATTTAAGACCACATCTTTGAATGCCATATTCTGCAGATCTCTTGGGGTTTTTGAAGATGCCCTATCTATCTCTTGTATTTAGATAAGCAAATGTTGCTTGTCTCTTAACAGCTTGATTACTGAGTAGCTTAGAGAATATCTGTGATAGACTGTCATAGTAGCTAACAAGGTGACATGCATGTCATTTCTTAGTATTGGAAGCTGCAGGCCCTGCACTTCCTATATAATCAGATATATTTATCCTTCTCAGCTCTCTGAGGTGGTTGAAGAATAGACAGCTTGAGTCTCATAGCTAAATTTTGAGTTGTTTAGGAATCAAGAGGGCATTCTAGATCTAAGAAGATGGTTATTATAGTGATGCAAGTTAGTATGAAAGCTATGTCAGTTATAGAATTTTAAACTCATGGAGATGGTTAGAAGGTAGAAGGTTAAAGTCAGGGGCCAAATATGTATGAACTAGATATTGGGAAGTTATTCTGGGCCATTTAACTCTCATAAATGTGGCATATTTAATTCTGCTGTTTTGTATAGAATTTACTGTTATAAGAGAAAGAATCATTTGTTGGATTGAAAAGGGAAGCTGTTGAGAGGGAAGAGGGTGGAAGGGTGGGACAGGAAGGGGGAATAGGGAAGAGTTTGTGACTGAGATGTAACTTGAAGAAAAAAAATAAAGTACTTATATAAAAAAAATAAAAAAATAAAAAATAAAAAAATAGTTAAGAAATTGTTGGTATTTGTTATAAATGAATATTGTTAGTAAATAATAATTTTAAAAAGTTCAGTAACAGTTGTTGCTCTCTGAAGTATTTGATTTCCTCCCTTAAGCCTTCTATTATTAATATAAGCACAGGATTGAGGTCATTTTCCCTTGTTTCAATTGTGTTAGGGTTTCCAGGGTTGTTTATAGTATTATAGCTAGGTTCTGGAGATGTCATATTGGTTTGGGTTTTTTTGTTTGTTTTTTTTGTTTGTTTGTTTTGTTTTGTTTTGGTTTTTTTTTTATCATGTTCTTGTGCTGGCCTCCAGTCATCTGGTTGACCTTGGTGTTGTCTGGTTGTTTCTAAAACCAGTTGGCTTTGGTGCTCAGGAAAGCCTCCTATTATGGGGGCTGGGTGATCCTGAGATCTTGGTGTGTACCTCCAGATGATGGGTAGGTTCTTGTAATAGACTGACTCTCTCAGAGAGTGATTGCCGCTCTCCTCAACTGTTCTAATATATGGAGAGAAACTGGGAACTGTCCAGGTAACCAGTTGTCTCTCATTTCTTAGTTTTGGAAGCTGATGGCTCTTCACTTCCTGTATAATCAGATATATTTATCCTTCTCAGGTTTCTGATGTGGTTGAAGACTAGATAGTTATAGTCTCACAGTTAATTTTTGAGTTGTCTAGGAATTAAAATGATGTTCTAGGTCTAAGAAAATGTTTTAAAGTTGGTAATGCAAGTTAGGATGGAAATTGAGCTAGGTATAGAACTTTAAACTCATAGAAATAAATAGTAGAATATTAATACTAGTTGCCAAATATGTATGGACTGGACATTGGGAAAGTATGATATACCTTATAATTTTCAGAATTATGACCTAATTATTAAAAAAATAATTATGAGTACTGGGAGAGGGAGAGAGTGGGAGGGTAGGACTGGGTCAGAGAGGAGGGAGGGGACTGTGATGGAGATGTAAATTGAAGTAATAAATAAACATTTAAAAAACGTTTGGAAATAGCTTGGGCTACAACATGAGATCATGTTGGAAAGAAGGTATGGAAGTGGTAAGGATAGAAAAAGTAACATTGGCATCTAGAGAATCTTAGAGAAGGCAGCATCAATAATTACTAAGCCTTCTAAAAAATTCATGTAATACAACTCTCAAATTTGAGAACTAATAAATCACATGCTGATGTTTATAATTAAATAATCTAAGGGACAATAAGAAAAACATAGAAATCAAACAGAAGAATTTTAAAGTAAGTTGACAATAAATTTTAGGGCTAGTTTATTACCCCTAAAATCAATTGCTAGTTAATAAAAGACAGAAACAATGTAATGAGATCTTCAAAGTTCTAAACAAATATAACTAGCAATTTATGGTATGTCTTTACTTCATAGCTTTCTTCCTTTCTCATCTCATATAATGTCAAGCCTCTTCCTTAAAGATGCATCCGTTCTGTTCCATGAAAGAGAATTGAATTTATCATCTCTGTTCTGGCTTTGGAGGATATATTTAGACTATTGAGTAAAGTCTTTGCCAATGTCCAGTCCCAGCTTCATCTAGATTAGTGGTTCTCAATGTGTGGGTCATGACCCCTTTGAGGGTTGGGTTGAAAATCCCACCATTAACAGAGGTTGCCTAAGTCCACTGGAAATTACAGATATTTATGTTATAATTCATAACAGTAGCAACATTACAGTTATGAAGTAGCTAGGAATGTAATTTATGATTGAGGGTCACCACAATATGAGGAACTATATTAAACGACAGCTATGTTATAATAAAGGATTTATTATATTAAAGGTTGAGAATTAGTGATCTATATGATAGGCCAGAGTGTGACAAACCAGAATAAGTGGAAAATCTCCATATTAATACCTATTGACTTTTCTATTGCCATGCATTTTTGTTTAACAGATTTGTTGAAAAATACTTAAAACTTGAAATAATAGTTCTTTATACTATTTTTAAGTACTAAGTACAATGTTTTAAACCCATATCCCCTTCAAAGAGGCAAGAAAGATCAATGAACACTTGGCTTATTGAGCTCTTAGACTCAGTGAGGGTGTTAATTCCTCGCAGAGAGCTTCTTTATCCTGACTCTCTTGATTCTTTCCAACTTTCTCATCACTCTCATTTTCTTTCTGGAGTGCTCCTTCCCTACTTCTGGTTAAATATTAGTGTCTCTCTGCTTTTGTCTTTGATCCTCTCATTCCCCACAGAAGTCTGTCCACCCTTAGGATTTACCTCCAAAGCATACATCCCCATCTACAGAACTCAGAGGGTAAAGATCTTTTTAAATTAATTTGTTCTCTCATATATTATATCCTGACTGCAGTTTCTCCTCCTTTTCCTGCTCCCAGTTACTCCACATCTCTACCTCCTCCCTGACCATGCACTCCTCCTCCTTTTTCCTTCAGAAAAGGGCGGGCCTCCTGGGGATATCAACTGAACATGGCATAATTCAATAAGATTAGTCACCTCTCCTCATATTACGGCTGTTCCCAAGACAACCCATTAGGAGGACGAGGGTCCCCAAAACAGGCAAAAAAATCAGAAACATCCCCCTACCCCACTCCCTCTGTTAGCAATCCCACAAAACACCAAGCTATATAACTGTAACATATATACAGAGGGCCTAGGTAGACCCATGCAGGCTCCCTGATTGTCTGTTCAGGCTCAGTGAGTGAGGGTGAAATCTTTATTGCTCACAGAATTCCAATGATATTGCTGTATGATCTTTCTAAAAATTGCTGAGAAAATAATATTTATTTGGAAGGACCTTCTTTTTTTTTCCTCAAAACATAATTTTCCCACAAACTGTGGTTTTTGAAAAAAAATTTCAAGAATATGTATATTTTTTATAAGTAGGAATGAGTTAGACAAACTTCCCTGCCTTTCTTAGATAAGTAAAAATACTTGGAATCAGTTTTGAAGAAATAGGTCAAAGTTTCCCACGATCAATACCAGGGAGGATCCTTGAGAAGTGAAGAGAAGAAAGCTAAGATGATAGTAGGTTCCAAATAAGGGTCTCACCTCCATCGTCTAGGGCAAGGCTGAGTAGAAGTAAATGAAAGAAATCCCAGATATGTTTGAGAATCTTAGAAAAATTTCACAAAACATTGGGATTTTCCAAGACAATGAAATATGACACCTTACCCATCTTAATGTGTAAAAACAGAAAACAGAGTACATATGCCAGATAAGCCCTCAGAGTTGCTTGTGGAGTGTCTGGAAGTAGAGCCACTGAGAATTTCCACATGCCTAGGAGTGTTAAGAGGCAGATTCCAACATTGAAAGGTGAAGGTTTTCTAACCATTTATCATCAGCCCCCGAAGACACTGCAGGCTATCAACCAAGGAAGGAGTGGAAAGAGTGGGATTTCTGCAGACCAGCCTCCTCCATGTCCTAATGTACCCCACATAGATGTGATGAGTGTCCATGTGGAAGGGGGATCCAGAGGTTCTGTTCGATACTCTAGTCTATGTCACTGAGAAACTCCAGTGACTCTCATCAATGAGTGTCCTTTTCAATGCCTGATCTTCATTTCCCATTTTAGTGGACCTAAAATAGAAGTAAAATGTCAAATATAGGCATACATTTCTCAAGAAGCACATCTGACCATGGATGCTTTGGTGTGGTGAACTGATAATCGGTAGGAAAAAGCTACCATTGCAGAATGTGTCTGAATCTTGAGAAACTAAACCATGGGACATAGCAAAGTGAAGACTCTAACTTTCAGTCAGTAGATTACTACACTTAAAAAAGTTTAAAGACCTATATTATTTAGAATGAAATTTGCTTTCTGGAAATTTCTTGAATTACATGAGATAGTAATTTATGAGTATTTGTATCTTATAGTTCTGTATTTTTTGGATACATTGGCTTTAAGAATTTCTTCAGTAAACTTACATGAAGTTCTCTTTACTTTCTTTCTTTTTTGTTAATCTTGAAGTCCAAATTCTAACCCACTATTTTAAAGTAAGCCTTTTTAATGCCAACTGTAGTTTTTCCAACAATGACATATTTATTAAATATTGTTCTCTATTGGCAAGTAATTTAATTCCATGTATTAGGAAAGGAGTGGGTATATGCATACTTTTGTAAGATTTTCAACCTGGATTGAAACAAACAGGGTTGAACTCCACATTTAACAAAATTACCCGACTGCTCAGTTGCATAGCCATGCTAAATAATTATTATATAGTATTATCAAATTTATATCTCTTGTAGTGGGGGCTGTTTTCTAAAGTCATCACTGGATAATAAAGAACCTTCATTTGGAAAAAAGTAAAAATTTGTGTGCACAGATGAAGAATAAAAATGAATGCTAAACTCAAATGTATTATTTTACCATTAGAATTCAGCATTTATAATACTTAATGAAACAATAGCAATATTTTTGAATGTTGGAAGGCAGAAGAAAGAAAATCAAATTTGAATTATGATGATATGCTCGTCATTGAATCTATTAAATCCACTTGCCCTTAAGACTTCTTGCTGTTGTGGAAGGCATTTTGCAAGGTTGTAATTACGTTTTATTTTTTCCTCTTTGCATTTAGTCTGTAGCTTTATTAAATTATTCATTATAATATACCAACTTTAAACTCAAATAGTGTATAAATATAAGATCATGTAACTTCAACATGAATTAGAGCCTTAGGACCTAAACAACGGTATGCATCTTACTCTATTATTATTTCCTAATATTTCACTTGCATCCTCCATGGCTTTAGGTGCCCTTAGTGCTACAAATTAACCACTCTGTGTCTTTGCCAGTGAAACTGTGCACTTTCCACAGACCTAATAACTGGAGTCAAGAGATGAGTTGTTGAATGGCAGTGTGCTTTACATATTTTTTCCAAATTACTAGAAACAAAGAAATCAAGTATGCAGGATTTAAGAAAATATTTATTTTATTTGCAGAGAGTTATAATATAATTACACCTTTCCCCCTTCCTTTTCCCTTTCTCTAAACAATCCCATACACCCTTCCTTGCTATATTTCAAGTAAATGGTCTCTCTGTTTATTAATTGTTGTATTACTGAAGAAACCAAGTAAAAGAGATGACTTCAAAGGTACAAGTAATAGAAAGGGAATTAGCAAGGTAAAATTGATCTAAGAGAGAAATAGAAAAACAGTGTCTAATTATGGAGAAGCGCATACTAATAATAAGGATATGTGAAAAAGTCACAGGTTCTTAAGTAGGGGAAATTAAGTTTCTGGAAGACCAAGAAAAAAAAAGACATTTTAAGAAAAGAATGTGATGAAATCTATTGTATTTGGACAATATTTTGTTATAGCTGGTGTGAAGGTATTAATCACCTCTCCAGATCTTTGTGGCTTGGGTTCGCAAGCACAGGAATAAAGAACCAGTAAGAGAGGGTTCCAGCATTGTTTCTTGCTGTGCACGGATATGCGTGGGAGTGAGTTTGTTGAGAGAGTTGTTTTGACTTAAAATTTTTATTGGAAATAACAGGTTCATTCATAATCTCATTCTTTTATTTACATCTCTTTTGAAAAAATAATATTTAAGTTCACCGTACCTTTTCTGACAGGCTGGAACTGCTTTCCCCGCCCTTTGTACTATTAACTATGATAGAGTCTAAATGTAAAAGGAACTTAGCAAGGGACTGAAGACATAGCCCAGCCAGTAAAGCTCTAGGTGACCATGCTTCAGAACCTGAGTTTGAACTCCCATCACCACATAAAAGTCTAGTACAGCTACTTGTACCAGTAACTCCAGCACTGCTGAAAGAAGACAGTGAGACATGTAGGTCACTGGACTTCAAAATTACTGAGGTCCAGGTTCAGTGAGAGACCCTGTCTAAATAAATAAGATGGAGGATAATTGAGAAAGATGCAGGAAACAGATTGCTGGATGCTACATACATGTATAAACACATGAATATGTAAAAATCTCTCACACATAAATGATTAGATAATGTTCACTAAATAAGGAAACCCCCCCATCCTCTTCCCTTTTTTTAAGTTTAAGGTATATCTTATTTCCCCCAACAGCTCCCCCTTTCAGTACAACAAATGGTTCTTTCTCTTATAACAATAAATACAATACAAAACAATATAAATAAATAGGCCACAATTATGAAAGTTATAATTCTCTATTCCCCCTATTCTACTCCAAGTAGAAGATGAGCATCGAAGAATCCCCAGTGGGAGATGGTTGAATTAGTGGCAAGCCTATCTCTTGGCAAGAAAAACCCCTTGCTTCAACTGTAGACAGAATGCTTTCCAAAAAGGACAAAACTTGGAAGCAGGTAAGTCGACAGCCTAGCTCTGCCAAGACAGGGTAGGCAAGTCCTTCATAATTCCTGCTCTACAAACAATGTCTGTCAGAGAAACGGGGCCAAACGGCTGAAGATTGATGCTATAATGTATGGAGAGAAAATGGGAACTGTCCAGGCAGCCACTGGTATGTCATTTCTTACTGTTGGAAGCTGCGGGCCCTGCACTTCCTATATAATCAGATATAACATTGGTTTTTATCAGAATGTAATTTTGGTATCTGTTTTTAAAATGAAAATTTCTGTAAACAGTGAATATTGTGCTTTTGTACTTGGATGCTTTTAACTGGATATAAAACTCCAGGTTCAAAATACTGTTTTTGAGCTTAGAGCACTGGTTCTCAACCTTCCTAATGCTGAGATACCTTTATATAGTTCCTCATATGGTGATGATCCCCAACCATAAAATTTTTGTTGCTACTTCATAACTATAATTTTTATATTGTTATGATTTTTAATATAAATATCTGTATTTTCTGATGGTTTTAGGCAACCCCTGTGAAAGGGTCATTCGATTCTCATGGGGTTGCAACCCACAGGTTGAGAACTGCTGGCTTAGAAACTGCTGTTTCTTTTATTTTTAGAACTCAATGTTGTCAATTAGAAGTATGATACCAACCTGATTTTATTTCATTAAATAAAAAATTATTTAATATTAAAGATCACTAGCTGTATTTAAAAAATATTTATCTTTTAAAATATGGGAATGCATGTGTGTAGATATGTGCTTATGAAAGCTGGTGATTGTGGGGGCAAGAAGAGGGCATCAGATTCCCTGGAGCTACACTTATAGTATATTATAAGGTTATTACCTTCTGTGGACGTCAGGAACTTATCTGAGGTCCTCAGCAAACTCAATGGCTGTCCCTAGCCACTGACTCATTTCTCTGGTCCCTGGCTGAATTTTTGATGAATATCATGTATTCAGGCATGGATTTCTTTTTTAATCTTGTGCTCAGCCTTAGTTATCAGTTGATTTAGCAGCATTAGGGAATCTCAAAATTCTAGCAATTCCTCATTGTCTTTTCATCTGTGTTTGTGGTTTGCTGTGGGTCTGTCATCATAGATTCATAAATGACAGTTCTCACTTAAGAGTTTACTTTGTGATAATCATGTGGGAAGGCCAGAATGTATCATTAGAAGTGTGGCAGCAGCCTGTCTTCTGGGTACTTTTTTTCCTTCAGGGTCACATATTCCCCATGGCATGTCTGTTGTTCTTTTCCCTAAGTACTCGATGTCAGGGCTTTAGCTTAGAAATAGAACAGTGTGCTATGTTTATTATGTCAAGCTATGGAAGGAGAGCAGGCAGGATTCCTAGAGATCCAAATATTTCTTCTCAAACAATGGCTTTGATGGTTGAGATTGCTCTTCTGTTCCATGCTTCTGTTGCCCTAAGCAGGAAGCATTCCCAGGCCTCTTCCACTATAGCACAGATACATGTAAAGATTTTTTGATAGTTCTTTCTTCAAACAGTTCACCCTTATTTTCTTAACTCTTTGATGAATTCTTTAAATGTCTTGCTAACAGTATTTTTCCTAATTCCCTCATTGTCAGAAATGAGTTCTCCCTAGCTTGCTTTCATTTTTTATCTATAATTCAATCCCATAACATCTACACCTTTGACAATTTACAGAAGGCAAAATCTGTACACAATTGATGGCACATTGATATTAAGTCAGTTCTCTGTTGGTCATGTCTTGTCATATATGTGAACAAGGAAATAATTTCTGTCCTCTGAAATAATTTCTGTGCTCTTGTTTTAAATCCAAAAACATTATTCTGTGGTTTCTATAATAAATGAAATCAGAATCATACAGGTTCAATTATTTTTTAAGCATCCAAGATAATTCAGCTGAATAATATTATTTCTGAAGATTAAAATAATATTGATATTTAGCTCAGAAATCTTGAAGAAAAAAAGACTTATCAAGTTGGTTGTACTCTCTTGACTAAATAGTATATATCTCAACTTGGTTGAAGCATGTACAGGATCAAAGACAATTAAAGATTAAATTTATTTAAAAAAATTACTGAAATGTCTATATTCTGAGTCATTGATTCAAAAAGAAAGAATGGATAGTGTCATAACAATTTAAGAGCACTTCTAGTATTCTTGCTGATATGGGACTGTCTTCTTTCTCAATGGAAGGTCACTTGAAGTTTTTTTTTTTCCAAACAAAAAATTTAAGCATATCTCTAAAGTGTAGGTAGGTATTCACTGAAAAGCCACATTCTTTTATATGTGAAGTATGAAAGGAATAATACCTCAAGGTATGAATTGTATTTTTCTAGTTACTGCTCTGTTACTAAGATATAAAAATCCCAACACAACTATTAATATGTCTTCTAAAGCACTGAAAATAAATATTATGGAATATTTATATTACAAAACAATCTTTATGGATTTTACTCTAAGTTATTTTCTTTCATTTCATTATAATATGAAGGGGAAAACAGAGAGTTTATGCTGGCCTCAAAAATGAACCAATTCCTTTCAATCTAGCTTAAGTATTCATATTAAAAACAGGGGAGATGAGACATTGTTAGCAATTCTAATTCTTCACTAAAACCAAAATTACCAGCTCTTTTTTCCATAAGCTGTTTTTTGAAAGCAAAATGAAATCACTAGAATGACAATGAATTTTGTTTTATTTTTAGAACCTGTTAAAATTTGTGTGTATATGTGGAACACAGGTAGTGTGCAGCACATTTGAGCTCAATGTGTTATGATAAAGTCTGAGTAATGAGCTCTTCTACCTCAAACATGTATTATCTCCAATAAATAGTTACTATGTAATAAATAAAGTTAGATATTATCCATCTCTCTTATCTATTTTGAAATATATAAATTTGATGGATTGTAGGTATCCTATTATCTTATTGACATCAGAATTAAATATCATCATCTCTCTGGTCTGGTGTACCTCCCATGATCTTGTTCCACCTGCCCTTTCTCACTGTCTCCAGTCTCTAATGACTACTTTACTGTTCCCTTTTTTCTATGAACTGTTTTTGTTTTGCTGTTAGCTAGTACAGATGAATGAGAACACATACTATTGTGTTTGTTTGTTTTGTTTTGTTTTTTTGAGGAATATTATATTGTTCTCCATGGTGGCTTTACTAAGTTACCCACCCCCATCAGCACTGTAAAGGGTCTGGTCTTTTTCCTCTGAATTCTCATCAGCAATAGCGGCTGTAATGAATGTGATGCAATGATTTCACATTGTGGTTTTGAGTTATATTCACTTGACTTTTGGTGATACTATCTTTCATGTGTGCTTTTTTAAAAAACTATATAGATTTTTTGGTCTTTTTATATCATCTACTGTTTCATTTAGTAATTTGAAATTAGTATTTATTATGGATATAGCACTTGTTGGATGGGTAGCTTGTAAGTATTTTCTCCCACCAAGCAAGATGTCTTTTCATTCTGCCAATTGTTTTCCTTCCCATTGCAGAAACTTTTTAATAATGATATAATCTTCTTTGTGTATTTTAAATAGTGTTTTATCTATACTCTTGTGGTATTATCTTTATAGAATGTATACAAATTTCCTGAATTATTTCCCCCCATGTTTTATTCCAATAATCTCATATTTTTCAAGAATTTAAATCTTTGATCAAATTAAGATTGATTTCCATTGATGATGCCAAATAAGGATTTACTTTTGGTTTTTTTCTACATATGTATATTCCGTTTCCCCAGCATTATTTACTGAAGATGTTTTTATTGTTATTTGTTTGTGTGTTTTCTTTAATTATACTGCTAGTGCCTGTCATATATCAGCTGGCTGTACGTATGGGGAGTAATCTGCGTGTTCTCTCCTCTGTTTGATTGGATTGTGTGAAGGTTCTTGTAACACTCTCATGCCATTCATTACTACAATTTTCTAATAGGCTTTGCAGTTGGACGTTGAGATGACTCAAGAATTTTTCTCCTCAGGATTGCTCAGACTGACCTAGGTCTTTTTATGCTTTATTGTATTTATTCCTTAATTTTTTATAGAAAAAAATCTTTCATACAATATATTTTAATCAAATTTTTGCCTCCTCCAATTCCTCTCAGACCCTCCCCACCTAACTTTAGTTCTTTTTTTCTTTTCTCTTTAAGACAAACTACAACAACACAAGAAACATAAACACACACACACACACACACACACACACACGAATTAAAAAAAACAGAGCAAAAGACCACAAAGACAAAAAGATGCCCAAAGAAAGAAAAATAAGGCAAAAAGTCTACAAAAATACCATTGACTTAATTTTATGTTGACCAAATACTCCTGGACACAAGATATTCCCTGAAGTGTGGTTATAAATATATGTGTTTAAAATACCCAGTGAGACTTCATTGGAGAAGTTGATTTTTTCCTTTGCAAGTAGGCAACAACTACAGAGAGTTCCTTGGTTAGGAATGAAAGCCCTGTCCACTTCCCCTTCTCAGTACTGGGACTCCATCTGGCTTGAACACATGTAGGCATTGTGTGTACAGTTCATACGTGGATCAGTCTTGTTGTATCTAGAAGATACTGTTTCTTTGGAGTTGCCAATGACTTCTGGCTCTTAACAAACTTTCCACCTTCCCTTTCATGTAGATCCCTGAACACTGGGGGCAAGGGTTTGATGAAAACATCCTCTTTAAGACTGAGTGCTCCAAAGTCTCTCACTCTCTGTATATTGTTCAGTTGTGGGTCTCCCTCACAGTTCTCATCTACTGAAGAAGCAGAATTTTTCTGATGAGGCCTGGGAGAGGCACTGATCTATCACTACAGAAATATATCATTAAAAACATGTATGGCTATGCTATGTTAGTAGAGTAATAGTACAAAATTTTCGGGATGGGGACTTTTGTAGTTCCACATTTATCTTAAAGTAATCTCCACATTTCTGTGAGGAACCTCACTGGCATTTTGGTGAAGATTACATTGAATCTATGGGTGATATTACAGACAGTATTGGATATATTGAACAATCATATTAAGGGCAGTAATTGTTGCAGTGTATGAGTGTGATATATCTTTCCACTTTTCTGTGTATCTTTTTTTTTATATCGAGACATGTCACCTCCTGACAGCACCCCTATTCTACTCCAAGTAGAAGATGAGCATCAAAGAATCTCCAGTGGGAGATGGATGAATTAGTGGCAAGCCTCTCTCTTGGCAAGAATAACCCCTTGTTTAACTGTAGACAGAATGCTGTCCAAAAAGGACAAAACTTGGAAGCAGATAAGTCGACAGCCTAGCTCTGCCAAGACAGGGTAGGCAAGTCCTTCATAATTCCTGCTCTACAATCAATGTCTGTCAGAGAAACAGGGCCAAACGACTGAAGATCGATGATGTAATGTATGGAGAGAAAATGGGAACTGTCAGGCAGTCACTGGTATGTCATTTCTTAGTTTGGGACGCTGCAGGCCCTGCACTTCCTATATAAGCAGATATATTTATCCCTCTTAGGTCTCTGAGGTGGTTGAAGAATAGATAGCTAGAGTCTCATAGTTAAATTTTGAGTTGTTTAGTAATCAAGAGGGTGTTCTGGATCTAAGAAGATGTTTTTAAAATTAAGATGCAAATTAGTATGAATGCTGAGTTAGATATAGAACTTTAAACTCATGGAGATGGTTAGATAGTAGAATGTTAAAGTCAGGTGCCAAATACATATGGACTGGACATTGGGAATGTATGCTAAGCCATATAACTCTCCTAATTGTGGCCTATTTATTTCTGTTGTTTTGTATTTTATTTATTGTTATAAGAGAAAGAACCATCTATCTGTTGGACTGAAAGGGAGAGCTGGTGGGGGGAAAAAGATATACCTTAAACTTTAAAAAAAAAAAAGGAAGAGGATGGGTGTGTTGACAGGGAAGAGGGTGAGAGGGTGGGACTGGAGAGGCGAGTAGGGAGGGGATTGTGATTGAGATGTAACTAGAAGAAATAAAAAATAAATTAAAATTAAAAAAAGAAATATATCATTAGAAATATGTATGGCTATGCTACATTAATAGAGTAATAGTACTAAATTTTCTGGCTGGGGACTTTTATAGTTCCACATTTATCTCAAAGTAATCTCCACGTTTCTGTGAGGAACCTCACTGGTATTTTGGTGAAGATTACATTGAATCTATGAGTCATATTATGGACAGTATTGGATATATTGAACAATCATATTAAGTGCAGTAATTGTTGCAGTATGTGAGTGTGATATATCTTTCCACTTTTTTGTGTATCTTTTTCAAATTTTTCCTCTCTGGCTTATAAGGACAGTAAGTGTTTTGAATCATGGAGTAATCTCTAGCCACCTCAATAGCTTTAGGATTATAAATATGCAATCATCTGCCTTTTCTGAACTCTTTATGACTAATCTATTTCAGAAATGTATAACAAAGCCTGGATTAGTGAAACTTTACAATATAATTTTATTTCTTTTTCTTTCCTCAAAGCAAGGTTTCACTACGTTGGTTGTCTCTAAACTCCCTGGTTCAAGTTATTTTTCAGTCTGAATGTCCTGAATCTGAGATTACACACATTTGCTATGCTTAGTATCAGAATGGACTTTCAGCTTGCCCGTCTTTTCTTACTTATATTAATGGTACTGACACTTCTTAATTACTACTTATTTCCTTCAGAGGATAAATAAAGTCAAAAATAATTTTAGGTAAAACATTACTTCATATACTCTTTAAGTCATGATGTAGACAAGCATATACGCTATGATGCTCCCTCTCTCTTGGCAGTTTCAGGTACACCAAAGAAAGGCGAATGCCTGTGTATACACAGCCACATATAACATATCATTATAAAACTGAGAATACAGATGAAAATACAAAAGCATAGTGGTAGTTACACCACCTGAATAACTTCTTGGCAGATGATTCAACTAACAGTACCCACCTCAGGACTCCTTGGAGGATGGCTGTAAACCCAAAGAATAAAATATCCCTGGATAGTTGCATAATATTTTCCCTAAAAACAGGCTGTTTTTAATGATTATAGCAAGAGAGGGCTGCTAATATATAGAAAAAAGTGACAGGTGCCAGTTTTGTTATTAAATCCTAGCCTTGGAAACCCTGAATTACAAATGAGGCGTCTTATTGGCTGCATGCGTGAGGGGTCAGGGGCTGCGAAAGCATGACCGGAGCTGAATGAGTTTCACTTCACTGCACAACTCCAAAGTCTTCATTAAACATGGACATAACATTTGCACTTGTTTTGTTTGTTCTAGACAGTTTGGATAATTACGCTCTCAAATGGGGTGCACCCGTGTAGATTTGTGTATTTATCCAGGGGACGGGGTAGAGGCATGGAGGCGGAAGGACAACGGTTCATCGCACTATTTATTTTAAACCTTCCACGCTGATTGCATTTCTCAACCTCCCCACAGAACCTCATCATTTGGTCCTCAGAGTTGCTTCTTTAGGTCATTCAATTGAAATTTCATTTGGTTTTAAGGGTAGCTTTTCACTTCGTCCCCTCCCCACCATGGCAAATCTGAGAACCTTCATTGGCTCAGGAATGAACTCTGACCTCTGTCAGAAAGAAAATGAGGGAAAGAGCTGAATCCTAAAGAGAAAAGGACAACCAGCCCATGAACCCCCTCCCACTAAACACAAGAGGTCAGTCAGAGTTGGGTGGTCATGAGTAGAGAGAGACTACTGGCCCTTGTTAGGCGCTTAAGGAAGTTGATTGGGTGGGGCTAATAGTCTGAGAACAGACATCATTTAGTGATCTGAACACTGATTTCAGGTTCAGTACAAATGGGTTCCAAGTTGCAGCATTTCTTGACAAATTCGGCTGAGAATTTAGCTTGTTGCTGGTTCCTGCTGATCTATTAACTTGATTAGCAAATCTCAAGCTCCCCTTCTGCCAGAAAAGAGAGACTCTCTTTTTTCTTTGCAACAAAGGTAAAAAAACCAAGGCAACTCACTCATGCCACCTAGTAAAACCCAGTCACTAGGATAGCCGCACTGAGGCTGGGAAAAGTTATTTACACAGACAGAAAGGATTTTCTGTTACAGTGGATTTTAGAGTACATCCAACCATCACAACTTACATTGAGAGAACTGTCTTCACATTTTATTTTTGTTAAATATAGATTTATCTTTGAAATTAAAATATAATTATATCATTCCCCCTTTCCTTTCCTCCATATGTACTCCCTTGTTCTCTCTCTCTCTCTCTCTCTCTCTCTCTCTCTCTCTCTCTTTCCCTTGATTCTCTCCTTCTTTCCATTGATTCTCTCTCTCCATTGATTCTCTCTCTTTTTCCATTGATTCTCTCCCTCTCTATTTCTCTCCCTCTCTCTTTCTCTTCCTTTCTCCTAAATATATAAATACCTGTGTAATCTGTATTAAATGCTACTTGGATGTATATGATTTCAAGACTGACAACTTAATGTTCTAAAATTGATGGAGGGGTTCTTCCCAGGGAAGATTATTTCTCTCAACTTCAGCCTTCCTTCATTGCCTATAGTTCTTTCTCTTGGGCCGGTGCATCCTCAGATTTCCACCAGCCATGTTAGTGCATTTATTGGAAACATCCATGTTCTGGTCTTGTTTAGGTAACCATGTTGTTGAGACTTTATGAGTGTACTTTTCCTATGATTTCTAGGAGATGCAGTCTCACAGCAGACTTCCTGTTCCTCTGGCTCTTAAAATCTTTCTGCTCCTTCTGTGTTCTTCCCTGTGACTTAGGTGAAGAAGGTGGCTTGTCAATTTATCAGTTGGGGCTAGGCACCAGACAATCACAAGTTGTCTGCATTTAGATAGGTCTTGGTTTTCTGTAATGGTCTCTTATTGAAAAGAGAAGTGATGAGGAGTGAGAGATACACTTGTCTGTGGGGACAAAAAAAAAACAAATATTTAGAATGAAGTTGGGGATTATGCCTATTTTGAACAATCATGGTTCCAAGGTCCCTTGCTTCACTAGGGCTAGGTAATTTGCTACATTTCCAGGTTTCCAGTACCAGGACTGATTTCCCTGTTGTTAAATGGGTCTCAAATCTAGTTGAGGAGTATTGGATACCACCAAGATATGAATGTCATTCTTGTACCCTTATGGCTATCATATAATGATGAGCATGGTAGTTAATAGGTATCTTAGCTGGGTAGGACTATTGGTTGCTTCCCTCTTTGGAAGATGTTTAGTGCCTTTTTATAACATGAAAGTTAGTCCTCAGGGAATGAGCCTTTCATGTCAGATCTAGATCAGGGTGTCTCCATCATGTGTCTGAAGTACTTGGTGACTTCCGCTATAGGGACTTACTTTCAACTTGTGGGAGGCAAGCAAGAGCAACAGTATTAACCTATAATGTTTGGTGCCCAACAACTCAAAAGAAAGATTCTCATGGCTAGTATTGGGATATCTGTTAGATAGTCTTTGCTTCTTGGGAAGAGCATTTACAGCCCAAGTGAGAGACAATTTCATTTAGACTATTTATGTCGGGGATCCAAGATGGCGGTGGCCTGCATGGATGTATTTTGACTTCGGGATTAACAGTCACAAGGCTGTGAGTGTTGCAGGACGCTGTACAAATAGCACGACCCCTTCTAAATCTCACCCAGCTATCCAGGGACCACTGAGAGTCCCTGGGAAGGACGATCCTTCCCACCCTTGGACATGCATGGAAGCCGCTGGACCTGGGAATCGGGACCCCATCCCCCACCAGGAGAGACTCCCGGTAAGTTCCAATCTAAAACCCAGCAGGCAGATTCAGATCCCACACAGAGATAATCCCCACCCTGCTGGGCACCCCCAGGTCTCCCACAGACCATCCAACTATCTGGCGAAAGGTTGCGACCCTTGGAAGTGAGCGTAGCTTGGGTACAAAGTGCCTGCAGACTGCAGATGGCAATCAACTGCTGTGATGTCACTGGCCAGTTTCCAAGCTGCAGGAGTGGCAAGGCTATTGGGGCTGAATGGCAGATTTACCCAACACAGGAACCAACCCCAGGCAAACTGTCTTAAATTGGACTTTTGTACTGGTACTGGCCTTTCCAGTGGGGGCCCGGGGCTTACTTGTACACAGCTCCACCATCTGGATTAGTTAGGCCTCCACCTAGGAGGCAGGGCTGAATGACTCACCTTATAGGGGTGGAGTAAGACAACTCGAATCCTACACCAAAGCGCCCCCTTTGGACCCAAGTCCAGAAGACAGCAAAAAAATCCCACATGACCAGAGGCCCCAGACCAAAAAAAAAAAAAAAAAAAAAAAATGAGAATGAAATGTCTCCAACAAAAGAAAGCAACACTATTAAATCCAGCCCGAAACCACCTCACCATAACTGAAACACATGAAAACGATGACAATTCTACATTATGGAAAGTGATAGAGTCCCTTCAAGAAGAAATTAAATCTATGAAGGAATTCAAAGAAGCCACAATTTTACAAGTCAAAACAATGAATAACATCATTAAAGAGCTCGAAGCCAAGGTGACTCAGCTTGAACAGGAAAAGAACAGAGCAATGAAAGATTTCCAGGCAAAAACAAGCAAACTGGAGAAGGAAGTGTACAAAATGAACAATACCATTCAAGACATGAAAATAGAAATGGAAACGATAAAGAAAACACAGGCAGAATTAAAAGAGGAAATGGAGAATCAAGGGAAGATAACAGGAATTACAGACGTGAGTATCAAAAATAGGATGCAAGAGATGGAAGACAGGATCTCACGCATGGAAGATTCAATGGAAGAAATCAGTACAACATCCAAAGAAAATGAGAAAGCTAAAAAATCTCTCACGCACAACATCCACGAAATCAAGGACTCAATGAAAAGACGGAACCTAAGAATTATAGGCATAGAGGAAAGAGAAGTCTCCCTACTCCATGGTCCAGGAAATATCTTCAACAAAATCATAGAAGAAAACTTTCCAAATCTAAAGAAAGAGATGCCAGTAAAAATCCAAGAGGCTTACAGAACACCGAACAGATTAGATCAGAAAAGAAAATCCTCTCGCCACATAATAATAGAAACTCCAAATGTAGAGAACAAAGAAAGGATATTAAAAGTTGTAAGAGAAAAAGGCCAAGTCACATACAATGGCAGACCCATCAGAATCACACCTGACTTCTCCTCAGAAACTTTAAAGCTAGAAGGGACTGGGCAGATGTCCTACAAGCACTGAGAGAACATAGGTGCCCAGGCAAACTACTATACCCAGCAAAACTCTCTATCAACATAGATGGAGAAAACAAGATATTCCATGACAAAATCAAATTCAAAACATATCTCCTCACAAACCCAGTCCTACAGAAGATCCTAAAAGGAAAATTCCAACACAGAGAAGATAACTACACCCAAGAAAACATAGGGAATAGAAAACTCCACAGCAACTAAACAAAAAGAAACACAAGACAACCAGCTATACCAAAATAATGGGAAATAACAATCCTTGGTCACTAATATCCATCAACATCAATGGACTAAACTCACCAATAAAAAGACACAGACTTACAGACTGGATCCGTAAACAAGACCCATCTTTTTGCTATATACAAGAAACACATCTCACTATAGAAGATAAACACTATCTCAGAGTAAAGGGCTTGGAAAAGGTTTTCCAAGCAAATGGACCCAGGAAACAAGCTGGAGTAGCCACCCTAATATCAAACAAAATAGACTTCCAATTGAAGTTAATAAAAAAAGACAGAGAAGGGCATTACATACTCATTAAAGGAAATATCCACCAAGAGGTCATCTTAATATTGATCATCTATGCCCCAAATACAAAGGGACCTACATTTATAAAAGAAACGCTTCTAAAACTTAAATCGCACATCGATCCAAACACTTTAATAGTGGGAGACTTCAACACCCCACTCACAACTATGGAGAGATCATCGAGACAGAAGCCAAACAGAGAAATAATGAGTCTAACAGAGATCATGAACCAAATGGACCTAACAGATATCTACAGAACGTTTCACCCAAACACAAAAGAATACACTTTCTTCTCAGCACCTCATGGAACCTTCTCCAAAATCGACCATATAGTTGGACACAAAGATATCCTCAAAAGATAAAAGAAATTGAAATAACCCCTTGTATCTTATCAGACCACCATGGAATAAAACTGGACTTCAATGGCAAAAGAATCAACAGAAAGTCTACACTCACATGGAAATTGAACAACTCTTTACTAGAGGACCACTGGGTCAGGGAAGAAATAAAGAAGGAAATCAAAGACTTCTTAAAATCCAACGAAAATGAAGACACAACATACTCAAACCTATGGGACACAATGAAAGCTGTGCTACGAGGAAAGTTCATAGCACTAAGTGCCTTCAAAAAGAAAATTGTGACAGCTCATATTAGCGAATTAACAGCTAAACCGGGTGAATTGGAAAAAAGGAAGCAAGCACTCCCAAGAGGAGCAGAAGGCAGGAGATCATCAAACTTAGGGATGAAATCAACACCTTAGAAACAAAAAGAACTACACAAAGAATCAATGAAACCAAGAGTTGGTTCTTCGAGAAAATCAACAAAATAGACAGACCCTTAGCCAAATTAACTAAAAGACAGAGGGAGAAAACACAAATCAACAAAATCAGAAATGAAAAGGGAGAAATAACAACAGACATTGAGGAAATACAAAGAATATTTGGATCTTAATTTAAAAATCTATACTCCACCAAATTTGAAAACTTAAGTAAAATGGACAATTTTCTTGATAGATTCGACCTACTGAAGCTAAATCAAGATCAGATAAACATATTAAACAGCCTATAACCCCTAAGGAAAAAGAATAATTCATTAAAAATCTCCCAACCAAAAAAAAGCCCAGGGCCAGATGGCTTTAGCACGGACTTCTACCAGACCTTCAAAGAGGAGCTAACACCAATACTTTTCAAACTCTTTCACAAAATAGAATCTGAAAGAACATTGCCAAACTCATTCTATGAGGCCATAGTCACCCTGATTCCTAAACCTCACAAAGACCCAACAAAGAAAGAGAATTTCAAACCAATCTCCCTCATGAACATAAATGCTAAAATACTAGCAACCCGAATTAAAGAACACATCAAAAGTATCATATATCATGATCAAGTAGGTTTCATCCCAGGAATGCAGGGATGGTTCAACATACGAAAGTTTATCAACATCATTCACCATATAAACAAGATGAAAGAAAAAAACCACATGATAATCTCGCTAGATGCAGAAAAAGCATTTGACAAAATCCAACACCCCTTCCTGCTAAAAGTTCTGGAGAGAACAGGCATACAAGGACCTTACCTAGAAATAATAAAGGCAATACACAAGACCAATGACCAACATCAAATTAAATGGAGAGAAACTTGAAGCATTTCCTCTAAACTCAGGGACAAGACAAGGTTGTCCACTTTCACCATATCTCTTCAATATATTACTTGAAGTTCTTGCTAGAGCAATAAGACAACTAAAGGAGATCAAGGGGATAAACATCAGAAACGAAGGAGTCAAATTATCCATATTTGCAGATGATATGATAGTATACATAAGTGACCCCAAAAATTCCACCAGAGAACTCTTACAGATGATAAACACCTTCAGCAAAGTGGATGGATACAAAATTAGCTCAAAAAAAATGAGAAGCCCTTCTGTATACAACAAACAAATGGGCTGAGAAAGAAATAAGGGAAACAACCCCCTTCACAATAGCCACAAACAACATAAAATACCTGGGGGTAACTCTAACCAAGCAAGTAAAGACACTGTACAACAAGAACTACAAGCCCTTGAAGAAAGAAATGAAAGAGGCCTTTGGAAGATGGAAAGATCATCCATGCTCATGGATAGGTAGGATCAACATAATAAAAATGGCCATCCTACCAAAAGCAATATATAGATTCAATGCAATTCCTATCAAAATACCAACACAATTTTTTATAGACTTGGAAAGAGCTATTCTCAATTTCATATGGAACAACAAAAAGCCCAGAATACCTAAATCAGTCCTGTACAATAAAAAAACATCTAGAGGTATCACCATTCCAGATTTCAAGCTGTACTACAGAGCAATATTTGTAAAAACAGCATGGTATTGGTATAGAAACAAACCAGTAGATCAATGGAATCGAATTGAAGATCCATAAATAGACCTACACACTTATGGCCACCTAATTTTTGACAAACAAGCCAAAACGGCACAATGGAAGAAGGACGGCATCTACAACAAATGGTGCTGGTCCAACTGGATGTCCACTTGTAAAAGAATGAAATTAGACCCATACTTATCACCTTGTACAAAACTTCAGTCAAGTGGATCAAAGACCTTAACATAAGGCCGGTCACACTAAATCTACTGGAAGAAAAAGTAGGAGAAACCCTCGAACTCATTGGCACAGGTGACAACTTCCTGCACAGAACACCAACAGCTCAGGACCTGAGATCAACAATCAATAAATGGGACCTCATGAAACTGAAAAGCTTCTGTAAGGCAAAAGACACTATCATTCAAACAAAATGGCAGCCTACAGACTGGGAGAATATCTTCACCAAACCCACATCTGACAGAGGGCTAATATCCAAATCTACAAAGAACTCAAGAAATTAAATGCCAAGAAACCAAATAATCCAATCAAAAAATGGGGGACAGAGCTAAATAGAGAATTCACAAAGTAGGAATCCCTAATGGCTGAGAGACACTTGAAGAAATGCTCTACATCCTTAATCATCAGAGAAATGCAACTCAAGATGACTCTGCGATTCCATCTCACACCTGTCGGAATGGCTAAGATCAAAAGCTGAAATGACAGCACATGCTGGCGAGGGTGTGGAGAAAGGGGTACCCTACTCCATTGCTGGTGGGAATGCAGGCTTGTGCAACCACTATGGAGGTCAGTCTGGCGATATCCTAGAAAACTTGGAATAGCTCTGCCTCAGGACCCAGCCATACCACTTCTGGGTGTACACCCAAATGCCTCTTCACAGAATCATAAGGAAGTTTCCTCATCTATGTTTATAGCAGCCTTATTTGTAATAGCTACAAACTGGAAACAACCCAGATGTCCCTCAACCGAAGAATGGGTTAAAAAACTGTGGTACATCTACACAATGGAATATTATTCAGCTATCAGGAACAATGAAATTATACAATTTGCAGCCAAATGGATGGAACTAGAAAATCTCATCCTGAGTGAGCTAACCCAGACTCAGAAGGACGCATATGGCATCTATTCACTTATAGTAGGATTTTAGCTATATAGTAGAAGGTATCAATTCTACAACTAACACACCAAAGGGAACTTGGACATAGACTTCTTATTTTTAATTTTTATTTTTTATTTATTCTTTATATATTTTTTATATTTTATTCTATTTTTTTAGTCTTTTTTATCTATTGTGTGCTTATTGATTTGTTTGTTTAGTAGTTCTCTCTCCAGGGCAAGGAGACACTTTTCACTGATGGTACTGCTTCGTAGATCCCCAATGAATGAGGAGGCTCTTGGCCCTCATATGACCTCTCAACTGAGATGAGGGATTGTTATATAAGGACACCCCACCCCAGAGAAATGGGATGGAAGGGTTAGGAGGTAAAGAAAAAAAATGAAATGTGATGTTTCGGCCTTTCTACTACTAATTGTCATAAACTGATTAGGATAATTAAGAAATGCAAACTAATGGTTATGCAAGCCGGTCATTCTGTTAGGTACTATGACAGCCTATTATAGTTACTTTCTAAGCTAATCAGAAATAAACCTGCTATGAGACAAGCCGCATCTGCTTACCCTAATATAAGAAATAGATAGGGCCTCTTCAAAAACCTCAAGAGATCTGCAGAATATGGCATTCAAAAATGTTTTCGGAGTAGGGAGAGGATTGTGATTGAGATGTAACTTGAAGAAATAAAAAATAAATTATTAAAAAAAATGTTTTCGTATCTATAGATTTTTTTATATCAAGACTTATCAACTCTTGACAGCACCCCCTATTCTAACCCAAGTAGAAGATGAATATCGAAGAATATCCAGTGGGAGATGATTGAATTAGTCGCAAGCCTATCTCTCGGTAGGAAAAGCCCCTTGCTCCAACTGTAGACAGAATGCTGTTCAAAAAGGACAAAACCTGGAAGCCGGTAAGTCGACAGTCTAGCTCTGCCAAGACAGGGTAGGCAAATCCTTCATAACCCCTGCTCTTCAATCAATGTCTGTCAGGGAAATGGGGCCAAGCGACTGAAGATCGATGCTGTAATGTATGGAGAGAAAATGGGAACTGTCCAGGCAGCCACTGGTATGTCATTCTTAGTTTTGGAAGCTGCAGGCCATGTACTTCCTGTAAAATCAGATATATTTATACCTCTCAGGTCTCTGAGGTGGTTGAAGAACAGATAGCTAGAGTCTCATAATTAAATTTTGAGGTGTTTAGGAGTCAAGATAGTGTTATAGATCTGAGAAGATACTTTTAAAATTGTGTTGCAAGCTAGTATGAATGTTGAGTTAGATATAGACCTTTAAACTCATGGAGATGTTTAGATAGTAGAATGTTAAAGTCAGGTACCAAATACATATGGACTGGACATTGGGAATATACGCTAAGCCATATAAGCCTCATAATTGTGGCCTAATTACCTCTGTTGTTTTGTATTGTATTTATTATTATAAGAGAAAGAGCTATTTGTTGGACTGAAAGGGGAAACTGTAGGGGGAAATAAGATATACCTTAAACTTAAAAAAAAAAAAAAAGGGAAGAGGATGGATGGTTGAGGGTGGGAGGTTTGGACTGGAGGGGGAACTGCAATTGAGATGTAACTTGAAGAAAGAAAAAATGAAGGAAAATAATAAACTATATATGTCCATGTATACACACAGACGTATATGCATTTATGTCATCTTAAGTAAACAACAATATTATTCTGCATGGCCTTTTTAGAGATCCTTACTATTATTTTACCCTCTTGCCTCTGTCTGTATCTACAGACCCTCCAGCTTTTCTTTTTAATTGCCTCATTTTACCCATTTCTCCCTTCAAATCACATGTATCCTGTTATTTTCCTTTCTAGTCTACCCCCATGGTTCCTTTTAATTTCCTGTTTTCTTCTCTTGCACATTTTCAAAGGTCATTACAATTAACATTGTCAAAAGAGTAGTCTGTGGTAGCCAATGCTTCAAATATTCTATACAGTTACCCCATCTAGTCATGCATGATGACCGTTGGTATACAATCATAATTATTTTTCTTATGTATTTATTTTTGCTTATTTTTAAACTGAAAAATGGAAATTATATATTTTCTTGCTTTTCAATGTGATTTTTTAATATGTGTGTGTGTGTTCATTATTGAATGGCTAAATCAAGCTAATTAGCATATATGCTGTGTCATACAGAATTATTTTAAAGTTGAGTATTCTGCAGCAATGAGAGATAAAGGAAACTGTGCATATCACAAACCCAGTAAATCACTGAGCTGGCCTTTGTGTTCAGACACCAGAGTGGATTATTACCTTTACCACATGTGTAGTAGGTGGAGTACATAGTGAAAAACAAGGGATTCTGAACACACTCTTAATGTCCCAAACAGAGCATTAATCTACAAAGAGAGCCTGCAGCCCCGAAGGCTTGCTCTACGATATTTTCCCCCATCAGATCCTACTAAGAATTGCTAGAAAGAAAAAATGATTTTTTTTTGATGAAGCTACCACTCCAGGAACAGGATGAGTGGTACTCATGGAGGACCAGTGTATATAATATGCTTCACTAGATACCATGTCAAATTATACCAAGAAAGTACTTTTGAACCAGGGAACCTTACAATCTACTAGGAAACTAAGGCATGGAATAAAAAGTTAATGGATTTTTTTTTTTCAGGTCATGCCTAGCTACAAGTGGGGCAAGAAAATCAGCCCGCTAATTATTTCATCTAGCAATTTAAAGCAATACTTGATCCTTAAAATGAAATAATTAATCATATTTTGAGTTTAGAAACTCTGACTAAGGAGAATTGAAGCCTATTAGTCAATGTTTTTTGTAGGATATAATGTGTCCAACATTGTGACATTAAGATGCAGGTGGTTGGTAGACACTCTGGATAAGTGGATAATTCAAGTGTGTTCCTTGCAGCATTCTATTGCCTGGAAATATTCTTCAAATGAAGTGGCAAAGTCCATTCACAAATAAATGTGTTACATTTAGTAAAATAATGACACCAACAACAAAATGAGATGTAGAAGACAATGTCATAGAAAATAGGGATAAAATTAGTATGTCTAAAGACTTCCCAGTATGAAATTCTTTCTAACAACTCTTTAACTTTATCTGATTCAATGTGTTATGGTGGGAAACTTAATGTTGAGGTACTCTACTGTTTATGTCAAGGGATTTTTCTCTTTGCTGTCTATTTAAAATTATGTTCACCCCAAGAGATCTGCAGAGTATGGCATTCAAAGATGTTTTCTTAAATTAAGATTTTTTTGATATCGAGACATGCCAGCTCTTGACAGCATCCCCTATTCCACTCCAAGTAGAAGATGAGCATCAAAGAATCTCCAGTGTGAGATGGTTGAATTAGTGGCAAGCCTATCTCTTGGCAAAAAAAAAAAAAAAAAAAAAAACCTGTACTTCAACTGTAGACAGACTGCTGTCCAAAAAGGACAAAACTTGGAAGCAGGTAAGTCGACAACCTAGCTCTGCCAAGACAGGGTAGGTAAGTCCTTCATAACCCCTGCTCTACAATCAATGTCTGTCAGAGAAGTGGGGCCAAACGACTGAAGAGCGATGCTGTAATGTATGGAGAGAAAATGGGAACTGTCCAGGCAGCCACTGGTATGTCATTTCTTAGTTTTGGAAGCTGCAGACCCTGCACTTCCTATATAATCAGATATATTTATCCCTCTCAGGTCTCTGAGGTGGTTGAAGAATAGATAGATAGAGTCTCATAATTAAATTTTTAGTTGTTTAGGAATCAAAAGGGCGTTCTGGATCTAAGAAGTTTTTTTTTAAATTGTGATGCAAGTTAGTATGAAAGCTGAGTTATATATAGATCCTTAAACTCATGGAGATAGTTAGATAGTAAAATGTTAAAGTCAGGGGCCAAATACATATGGACTGGACATTGAGAATGTATGCTAAGCCATATAACTCTCAGAATTGTGGCCTATTTATTTCAGTTGTTTTGTACTGTATTTATTGTTATAAGAGAAAGAACCTGCCGGGCGGTGGTGACGCACGCCTTTAATCCCAGCACTTGGG
>CAJQZJ010000382.1:223983-376835 GCA_907164525.1 Lophiomys imhausi | reverse complement strand
AAAAAAAGGAAGGGGATGGGTGGGTTGAGGCGGAAGAGGGTGGGAGGATGGGACTGGAGGCGGGGTAGGGAGGGGATTTCAATTGAGATGTAACTTGAAGAAATAAAAAATAAAGTAAAAAAAAAAAAAAGAGATAATTAGTAGTAGGAGAAAGCATTTCTCTGTGAAATTTTCTTATAAGTATACTACTTTCCTGATATATGTGTGATCATGTTAAATATTTAACAATTAGAGATTGTTGAAATATATTATGATGCACAACATAATAGAATTTTATAGTATTAAAATTATATGAAGTGTATTTATTGACATAAAATATGTTATAATCACAAAATTGCATTAAATGAAAAAAAACTAAAGAGGCTAGAGAGACAGCTTGTTGGGCAAAGCATTTGTCATGCAAGCATCATGACCTAAGATCAGATCCTTAGAACCAGATAAAAGTGAAACTCACAACACAGATGTTGGTAATCATCGCATGGCTCTCTCGGCAGGTATGAAGTGGAGAGGAGAATTTCAAGAGGCCTGCAGAGGAGTTAATGATGCTGCAGAGAGACCCTAGCTCAAAAAAGGTGGTTAGAAGGCAAGGATTGAGATTGCAGTCTGACTTTCACAAGTTCTACATTACACGCATATGCACACACATATACATGAAAATGCACACATATTCATGCACACATAAATACATAATATATACACAAATACATAAATGAAAAAGAGTATTAAAACATAAACCAGAATTATTTTCACGTATGAGCAATTTTTACCTGAAAGAAAGACCGATATGCCAATGGAAACATTTTATACTTACAGGACTAATAAAAGAAACATATAGGAGACTGGTGAATCTGAGGGTAAAAACCATTTAAAATCTCTGGAGGAGTAGTAAAATTGTGCCGAGAAATAATGAATGCTTTAATTACCCAAACCTAGATAGATGAGTAAGAGATGGGAAGTGACATTTTTTTCTTTTACGAAAGATTATCCTTGAACAAGCAGTTCACAAACAAATGAAATGCACACTTTTGACTATTGCATCAAAGAGCTGATTCAGAAGCAAGGGTAAATGAGTCTGAAACCAATTAAAAAGAATCTTAGCTAAAAAGGAAGAAGCCAATCTGATGCTTAAATACTTACATGGTATGGAGAAGAAAGAAGTGAAGGAGGAAGAACACTGTGACCTATTGAAAGGTTCATTGCCTAGAGTCCCTCAGTAAATATGTTGCGCAGACCAATTTCTGTCTCGCTGGTCCTATTGGAGTCCATCCACCTGGATAGCCAACCGAAGGATGTGCTCATCTGAGCAGGTGTACAACGCAGGAAGAATGGATGTTCAAACTGTATAGTGCACACACAAACAATTCTGTGTTGTTACAATTCAGAGTAAAGCTGTGCCTTTCTCTATATGACTTTGTAGAGCAAAGAAAGTGACTCCAAAAAGTACAGATAGGAAGCATTATCTTCCATTTCCTGTGCAAGATTGTTGGCACTGTGTGTCTTATTCAGGTAGAAGGACCTTCAAAGAGGCATATTTTAGTTAGGAAAGGTACAGAAGAAGGCTGATAAATAGTTGGAAGGATACCCACAAAAATAAGAGAGCAAGAGGGAGGATAGACTGGAGGTTAATAAATATTATTCTCAAGTGATCAGAAACTTTTGGGTCATTTTTTTCTGTTTATCTTATTTGTAAATCTTATTTATAAACCCTTGTAACTTATTTGGCAAGATAATCTGGGTCTAATCTAATTTTTATTACTCTCACCTCTTGGAGACGCAAACTGTAGTCTCTCATGCTCTGTCTGTGTGGTTTTCAGATAAGATAGCTCACCTGTCTGTAGTTCTTCTTCTGTAGAACAGGTCTGATTCTATAGAGGGGCTATTGTGAATGTAACAGAGTTAAGTCAGTGGAAAGTGATATGTCTGTGTTTGGATCTGACTGTGATTCCAGCCACTCAAGAGGCTGAGACAGGAGGATCACAAGATTGAGGCAAGTTTGGAGAACCAAATAAGCTCTGTATTGAAATTAATAGAAAAGGATAGGAGTATCCTCTAAGTAGTAGAATGCCTGCCTTCTAGTTGTAGGATGCTGTGAGTGGTCCTGAGTTCAACCCTAGTACAGCAAATAAATACAGTTTCTACTGCACTAGTTATGTAATCCAACAAAAGATGGGTACCACTGTTCTAAGAAGTTCTTTTCTTGCTGTCTGCATCCCTTAAAATCTGGCTAATCTATGATATCATCACTTGAAATGTGAACAACCTCCTTAAAAGAAAAACTCCAAGTGTTTCATGTAGCTGAAGATTAGCTTGGAGAAGTTTTATCTGTGTTTTGTGTTTTGGTTTTTTTTTTTTTTTGTTTGTTTGTTTGGTTGGTTGGTTGGTTTTTTTTTGGGTGAGGGCTTTTAAAATTTTGGGTTGTTTTTTTTTTGTTTGTTTGGTTTGGTTTGTTTGTTTTTATTTGATTATGGATGGATAACATTGGGGGTTGATTTAGTTAGGCTTCCTACCCATATTTCTGTGCTCTATGAATGAGAGAATCTGCCTCACTCCGGAACAACAACAACAAAAGGCATTTTTCCCCCCTCTGAGTCATGAGATGACAAAATGGAAAGCATTGTGCTAAATATCTCCCATCAGTGTTTGTTCTTAAATTAAGGGAACACATTTTCCAAGGGAGAGGCTTATGCAGAGAACCCTCAGCTAAGGCCCATTTGAAGGCTTATCAGAGTCTCAGATATAATTTTATTAAAGAAAGAGAATATGAATGTAATGTTCCCCAAATGTTTTAATTATGTATACACCACTGTTTTACTTATTCTCTGATGTTGGCTGTGCATCAGATGCAGATACAAACATCATTTGTCAACTATTCTTCCAGCATTTGAATTTCTTATATAGGAGAAATCAAGTCAAAGATGATCCGCCCTTTTACAATTTATTTTTGTTTCATGATTGGGATAAAAAAAATAGCACTTAATTGGGGGAAAATAAATGTCTAAAATAGATCAGAAGGTCATCTCAGTGATGTTTACAGATCACAACATATTTATACACAACTAGAAACAGGCTCTGGGCACAAACTTGATTTCAGATGAAAACCTCAATGGATCACAAAAATTGAATTCCTACCTTTAAAAAATTGGCTGCTGAGGTAACTTGAAAAAAATTGACCACTGTCAAGTAATGAATTGCTTTGTGCCTCAGTTTCCTTAGGAAAAAAATGACGTATAAAATCCTATTGCATTTTTACATATTCCATTTAATATGATGCAAATGACTATGTTTTGAGGCGTCAAGGTTCACTGGGCACTCAAGGCATAATACCCACTAGCATTTTTAAAGTAGAAAAAAAGCACTTACCAAAGAGAGACAAATTAAAATTTTACCATCTTGTGTTTGAGCTAATATTAAATGAGGACACATCTTGGGTTTTTTTTTGTTTTTTGTTTTTTTTTTTAATTCCACATATTTCTTTGGGAAGCGAGTACAAAATAAGTGGCTTCATTATTTGATATGTAAAGTGTAAGAATCTGCAATGATACTTTCCAAGAAGGCTGCAAGAGGTATTAGGAGATACAACTATCTACTTCTGAGAACTTTCACTTAAAGTAACAACTAATGTTCTAGGAAAGAATACTAAGCAGTCTTGACTCACATCTCCTTGTAAGTTTTCTGATACATTAATTATTTTTAAATGATTTCAAAAGAGCTGCTATTGGATATAACTTGAATAAATAAATAAAGTTTGAAAAAAAAAAAGAACCACTATTGGAATTGTTATCCACTACTATAGAGCTGGTATTGGATATAACTTGAATAAATAAATAAATTTTGAAAAAAAAAAGAACCAGTATTGTAATTTTTATCCACTACTAAATAGTATACAGCATTTAAACCACAAACTCATCAGCAAGCTACTTTTGGTAAATGGTGACAAGGACGGCAGAAAAATTATTGACTCTATATTTAATTTAATATGGGTATAGATAAACAATAGACCGACTACTGATGCCTTGCAGGAAGTCATGAAAGAACCTGATTCTGGTGTTCAATCATCAAAAATGTGGTCAGTGTCACTGGCCAAGGTGAGATGCTAAGTGCTTCAGAGAAACAGAAATAGGGCCATGTGTGCTTTGTGAACAGGAAGGTATGATACTGTTTGCGAAGACCATGTTCTATTTGCTTTTTGATGCTCTGATGATAAACATCATGACTAAAAGCAACTTAGGGGAGAAAAGAGTTCGTTGCCTCTCACAGCTTACAGTCCACAAATGGAATTCAGTGCAGGAATTTGAAGCAGGAACTGAAGCAGAGGCCATGGAGGCACACTTGCTTACTAGCTTGGTATGCATGGCTTTTTCAGCAACCTTTGTTATGCAGCCAAGGACCACCTGCTGATAGTGGACTGGGCCCTCCCAGGTCAAGAAAATTCTTCACAGGTGTGCCTACAGGCCAGTCTGATGGATAAAATTTCTCACCTGCTGTTTCTGCTTCTCAGAAGACTCTAGCCTTGGTCAAGATGACAAAAACAACTAACCAGCATAGATCAAGTCTTCTCATGGAATGTGGAAGAGTCACTTTTGTTAAAGAGATAATAGGCTGGCCTAAGCTATGCTCCTTGTACTGAATCATCCTTACTTCATAAAGATTAATCAGAGAAAGGAAATATTCCGTGAAGGCCTTTTGTATCCACAGGGACCCCACTGAAGTCCTATTCAGAAAGTCGTTTCTTATGTTCTAAAGTATTCCCCACTCTCTCTCCTAACAAATTTAGTGCATCAGATCTTATGTTGAGGTCCTTTATTTAAGTGGAGTTGAGTTTTGTGCAGGGTGAGAGATAAGGATATAGTTTCACTCTCCTAAATGTATCTCTCCTAGCACCAGGTATTGAAGATGTTTTCTTTTTTATTGAGGGGCTTCTTGAAGACATTTTACTGTTTATGGTTGCTATCTTTTAAAAACTTGATGTGAGCCAAAGTCTAATGAATTAAAGCTTGTCTTGTTTTTTGTTGCTAAATAAAGTTTCTTTTACCTGAAAAAATTTGACTAAATTCCTAGTTGAATTCAGAGCTTGGTTTTAGACCAAGGGCAGGTAGGGAATGTATGTACATAAAGTGATTTAAAGCATGGTTCTCTCAATGAGAGGTTATAGACTATGTGGGCAGAAACCTCAAGTCAGGTTAATGGAGAAATTCTTTATGAAAAAATTCCTTTCGCTGATTAATTTTCAGGTAGTAAGGATAGTTCAGTAGGAAGGGAGAGGCATGGGTAGACAATGGGGGGGGGGATAATTCATGCAGAAGAGAAATACAAGCATCAGTTTTGCAGGGTTCTTCCCAAAATCACAAATACAATGTTAACTATGGAGAAAACCTGTTACCACCAAAGGACTGTACTGCCAAGGGGCTTGGTATTTCCATAATGGTGGGGGAAGAAGAGACAGCTCAGATTTCCATAGTATTTTGTAATTAATTTGGTGCCCTTATGGAAAATTAATTGGTTTTTCTGATAATGAAATAGAAGGAAATAGTCAGACTCTGACATATTAAAAGAACTTCTCTTTAATAGAGGCAGTGTCAGCCTGATAATGTGGTCTTGCTCCCTCAGGTGTCCAGATGCAGTTCCAGGGTAGCCCAGGAGAATGTCGGTGACTGAGCACTTAAGCAAGCTTCCCCTTGCAACTAAAGCTAAGGAGATTAATTAAAACTTAAAAGCATTATGATTTAGTTATGAATAACAGTTTGTGGTGACAGAACTCCCGTCTATAATTTACCATCACAAAACGACACCCGGGCTCATTGCTGCTATAATTAGCTTTTGATATACCATTTCTTGCAAGCCACAGCCTGTGCTTGCTTCCAGATGTCCTGCACACATTTAAAAATGGTAAACATTAATTTGTAGGGATGACAGCTGTGGGTCAAGTTTGAGGTTGATTGATAATTCCTTATTCAAATGTGTGCCTATGCTGTTTCATTTGTCATCTGCTAGTGAAATAGAAAGCTATTCTACCACATTCCTAGTTAATATTTCATTTTTTTCATAAATTATCTGTAAAAGCAAAAGCAATAGAACTTAAACCTTTCTCCACTACATGGCATGGAATATTGATGGAGCTCAGGGTTTTAAAAAATTATTTTGCAGCCAGAAGGCTTATGATTTGTTAACCTGACACCTTGTATTTGCACAATGCTAAGCACACAGTGGGCGCTCAATAAATGCTGCCTGCTGATTTTGAGGAGTTCAAAATACTTTTTGAACAGCAGGCTATACTTTCTGCAACCAGTTTTCTCATCTTATAAGCAGCAGACTTGGGAAGTTTTCCTAAGAGGCAATGAAATGATGAATCTCTGAGCCACCACACTTAGCTCAGGGGTTCAGATAATGGTCTATACCCACAGGAAACACATTCTTCTTGATCTGGTCACATATTTGGTCCTGATTTGGTTGGTTTATACCAACCCAACACCTCAGAAACTTTCTTTCTCTTTACTTCTTTGCTTGTAGCCAAAAGACCCTGAAATACAAATAGAGCTTTTCCCCACTTTGAAAATTTTTCTTCCTGCAAAGCATGGAAGTAGTCAAGTTTTTTTTTTTTTCGTTTGTTTGTTTTTACCAAACTAGCCATTAATTTTCATCTTTGAAATTTCCATTTGTAAAGAATGTTTGTTATGGGTCTGTAACTGTGTCAGAATCTCAGTCTTTGCTATGTAACTTCAAGACGAAGTCATGTCACAAATAAGACCCCAATTTGTACAATAAAATAACGCAAGTAGTTTTGGGGTCTCAGACCCAATAACGAGAAAATGATCCGTTTGGAACAAATCTAAGTGTATTGATTCCGCAAAAACTGCTTCTCGGCATATACTATCTTAAACTGATTTTTGGAAACAAAGGGCTATATCCTCTTTCTGATCTCCCAGGAGCCAGCTGAGATTTCATAGATATTTATCTCCCTGGACACAAAAATAGCTTGTTGTTTCCATTTTAGTCACTTCTTAGTCATGAATATGCTATTACACAGTGCTTCTCTGTGAGCCCCAAAATGTGTTTTTCAAAGATTCCATAAGCAAAATGTAGAAACAAAGACAACAGATTTTGTTGACTTGCCTAAGATTAAACCTAAATTTGTAAGTGAAAAGAAAATATGGCATGGTGTCATTTTTAAGGATGAATTCTGTTTCCTAACAAAGATATTGATATGCTAGATCTGTATCCTTTATCTATGATAATAGAATTTTGCATCTGTGATTATTGTATGTAGTAGGAACTCAACTGATCATGCAATCATAAGTGAGTAGAACAAACAACATTTCTCTGTGTGTTTCTTTGTGTGTTAGTGTATATGCATGCATATTCAGGCATATATTTATGTTTTGAAACAAAGAACCTATATTTGCTAAAATGATGGGAGATATTGTTCATGGTTAAGACATATTTAGGATTGAAAAGACTGTATAACTGAGTAGTTATCAGACTGTGGCAATTATCATACTGGGAAAAAGCAACAAAATAATACCCTAATGTTTTAATGAATAACACAGGATGACTTACTGAAAATAATTAGGCCATTTCCATTTCATATACTCAGTATTTTTAGAAAAAAAAGCAATGATGCTAAATTCTTAATACAAATGAAAATTTAAATGTATAAACATCTTAAAATAAAACAATTATAAAAATCTATTAAAATTGTAATCATTCTGATAAAAATTTTAGCTTCTAAAAATAGAAAAAAGTAATTAAGTGTAAGCTGAAAAAATTTGAAATATCTGGAAGATGGAAAATAAAATAAGATTTGAATATTTTAATTAAATATTGAGTTCCTGGCAAGGAGAATAGCTCAGACTATATGCTTGCCATGTACACAGCCCTGACTTTAAAAATACACAACCCAACCAAAATCAAAGCAAAACAAGACATTGACTTCCAAAGGAGTCACTGATATCATCATTAAATGGGAAGTGTATTTTAGATTTTCCAGTTGTAGGAGCAAGTGTTTAAACTATACTCCAATTAAAATTACACTGGTAATAAATATGTAAACATTTATTTTTACAAGTTATATATGTCTCTGTGTGTACTGTGTGTCTCTGTGTATAATGTGTGTCTCTGTGTGTATATATGTACATGTGAGTGTACAGTCCAGAAGAGGGAGTTAGATCACACCAGCACAGGGACTATAGGGATAAGCCATTAGATGTGGAGTCTGGGACCTGAACTTGGGTCTTCTGTGAGAGCTGTGAGCCCCCCCCCCCCGTAATGCTTCTAACCCCTGAGGCATCTGTCTACCTGCTACATGTACATTGTATATAAAGAATTCAGAAGAGCAGAATTCTTATCTCATGATTCGCAAGTTACAGATTTTAGAGTTTTCCAATCCTAGCAGTGTGCCAAGCAAGTTTCTACCACTTCATACTTCGAAACTAGCTAAGCAGTAGTGATCCACATCTTTAATCACAACACTTGGGAGGCAGAGGCAGGTGGATCTCTTAGTTCAAGACCAACCTGGTCTATGGAGTGAGTTTTAGGACAGCCAGAGCTATACAGAGAAACCCTGTCTCAAAAAATAAAAACAAAACAACAAAAAAAAAACCAAAACATGATTAAAAACTGTATTTTGATTCAATGATTTGATACTGTGGGAATCCTTATCTGGTACTGCTCATGACAACCCCTCGTCAGTGGACTCACAGATGATTTTCTTCCCAATTTTACACTAAGAAGCTTTGCTGTTTCTCAGAAGTTGCTAAAATGATGCCAATATTTTTGGAAGATGATTTATACCTCCCTTATCTTTAGGCACCAAATAATTGGAAAACATGTCACACACATTTAGCAATTACATGTAAAAATATTTTCTATATATTATTTTGGTATACCAGTTTTTACCTATTTTAATGATGTATTTATTTTTACTTTATGTATTTGCGTATGTGTCTGTGTGCACATGTATGTATGTATATTGTGCACATGCCTAGTGCTCACTAAGAAGTGAAGAACGTATCAAATTCCTAGGAATTAGAGTTATGTACTGTGGCAAGCTGCTATGTGGGTGTTTGGAACTGAACTGGAGTCTACTATAAAAGTATCAAGTGTCCTTAACTACAGAGCCTCCTCTCTAGCCCCAACATATTTCAATATGCATGTTAGTCATTTACTATTTATTGTTTGGATGTTTGTGTATATATGTATGTGTGTGACTTTGTACTCAGTGATGCATATATGGGAGTCAGAGGACAATTCAGGGGCATCCTCTCCTTGCATCACGTTGGTCCTGGGGATCAAACTCAGATTGTCAAGCTTGGTGGCACCCATCTTTCTTTCCTGAACCGTCTTGTCAGGACCAGTGTTCTGTTTGTTCTTGCTTTCCTCTATTTCCAAATATTTATATTTTAGTTATATTATGGACTTTGAAAAATAGAGAGAAAATTAAAAGAACTAAAGTGAGAAAGTGAAGAAAAAGAAAAGAAATTAGATGGAGGTGGGGTGGGAGAAAGCAGTAAAACCAGAAAAAATGCTCAACAATTGTATAATTAATTTAGACTACGTAAATGGTTTATATAATCCTAATATTTTTTTAATAAATAGAAACTCAGAGTAATTTCTCATTGCACATTTTTGCTTAACTGTTTGTGAACATATACTGATGTGACTTCCTGGTGGCAGACATTAGTTTTTAGACGATCCTTTATCAAAGACTGTTTTAGCTTGAGCAGCATTTTACCCAGAATAAAACATAAGCTTAGTAGAGACTTTAATTAGAATGCTATGTGGTACTCAGCTTTCATGATGCTATGAAATATTGTGTTATTTAATATTGATTCTTTGATTATTATTTTTTAACCAGGGATAAAATAATCAGGTAAAAAAAGGAACAGTCTTCAGTGCTTACAGTTGGGGGTGGGGTGAAAGTGGGGGTAGTGGTGGGGGTGGGAGATGGTTAGGTTGATGATTTTTCTTCTGCATGAAAAGGACACAGCTCTTTCGAATTCAGCAGCTGAGTGGATCCATATGCCTTCCAGGCAGAATGTAGCCAGGGTAATGCTACAGATAATGTAATTAATTAACCCGTTTGTAGTCTCAGGATCTCAAACTTCTAGGTAATGGCATTTGTATAGTAATTTTCCTTGGTTCTATATAAGATCTTTAGTAGAATCACAAAATAAGATTTGCATTTAAATGTAAATGGTGGAAGTAAGGCAATGAAAGTTATTAAAATGAACACTTGATAAATTTGGATAAAAGTAGCTTAGTACAACAGTGTATCTTGCAGGATCATTTGTATTCAGGAAATCGCTGGGTAATGCCCATGGTTGGTTTTATCTTTGCTTTATAACTTCAGCTCTGGTTTGGTTTGATAATCAGAATTTCTTTTTAAATGAATAATGATTGCAAATCGTCAAAGCAAAACTGCCTAATTTTTCATAAAATCCAATTCACTCAAAGTGATTTGATCTCATTGTTTTAGACTGTGCTCAGAGTAAATCTATAGCAAGGTATGGATGAATACAAAGCCCAAGTGTGATTTGTTACAGTGAAGGTCAATAAGTCACCCAGTCACCTCAGTGCTGTCTTCCTACAGGCCAGTGGCATGCCAGAACACAAAGGAAACTGCACAGCTAAGGAGAGGTGAGACTTGGAAAACATTCCAATGAACATCCCTGTAATTTATTAAATTATGCATATTTCTCAAATAGTCTTAAATTCCAAGTTCTATCAGGTATATGCCATTGAAAAAGTCACACAATAAAACCCCCATATTTGGAGAAAAAAAAAGTTTTCATATATTCAGTACTTGCTTTACTTTAATTTCTCTCTTCCTTCTCTTCTTCCTCTCTAAGACTCTTAACATTTGTTCATATTACTAGCATTCAAAAGAACATGTAACTAAATAATTATTTTGCTGTTACATTAAATTCTAAGCATTCTTAAAATTTTCCCCTTTTTCTTACCCACTCCCCAATTCTACCACATTTAAGTGTAAAATCAACAGTACTATGCCTAGTATTCATTTATATTCATGGCATTAATGGTAGCTTTCTAATTTGAGCCTTTAAGCAGCCATATTACAAGAAAGATCTGCAATATAATCTTGCCCAAATGTTGTTTCAATGCCAATAAAAAACGAACGAATAGACTGAAGGCTGTAGTAAATAAAACCCTGTTATTTTACTTCTGGGACTATGGTTCTTGCTCAATCTGAGGTCTATGGTTGAAAATGGAATTCTTCCTCCAGTTCATGCTAAGGAAGATAATCTATAACAAAACAGTCATTTTAGTGAACAAGAGAAAGGGAGAATCTAATGAGCCAGGAAGCACTGAAACTATAAAGTGGAGGCAGGATATGCCCTTCAAGAGACTCAAAAGATATCTCTTTCTAAGCAACTTCCATAAACAAACAGCTAGACCTATTTTCAGAAAAAGCAAATTTTCTAGCCATGGTTGGGGGGATCAACTGGAAAGGTACAATATGAAGTTACCTAGAATTGAGGGAGGTTAGGGTCTTCAAAAAAATATTCTAAGCAGGGATTTGTGAGATAATTGCCTGCATGAGAGCTAGCATTTGTCATACTTTCTAGTCATGAGCCATTTGATCATACCACAGATCCTGTAAATTTAAGGATTATGAAACCTAGAAGTACACTGCTTATGAATGAAAAAAATTTTTTTTCACAACTTTTTCTCCCAAATAGGTTCACTTGACTTGGCCTACGCTGCTCATTTATGTCGCAGTATCTCCCTGGTTTCATTAGTCTGTCTTCCCTCTACAAACATGTGTATACACTTTAAACATTTCATCTTTTTTCCTTGTTCTCCACATTATGCATCCTTGTGCACTGCTATCTGTGTAAAAGTGGAAACTCAAAAATCAGTCTGAGTGGAGGTTATCTTGTCACATTCTCCCCAAGGTGTTTAAGTGTCAAGCTAGAAGCCCAGGAGACTAATACTAAATAGAAATGTAATGTACAAGTCAACTATGAAACATAAGGATCAATAAGGTAGAAAATGGAGTCCCCCTCCAGGTTTATGGTAATTTTGTTTTGTTGAAACCCCAGGGCCAGGAGAATATGGGTGTGTGAGAGGGCATGGCTGGAAAGTGAAGGTTCACATGGCTTCTCATCACAGCCAAGGAAAAGCAACACCAGCTGAACACTGGAACACTAAGAGTCTTTAGTAATTCAAGTGGGAAGGAATTAGAACGACACATGATGTGTCCCTTAAAATATGTGTAAGTTTAAAACTGAGAGTGGAATGAGCAAAATGCTTGACTTGGTTTTATCTTCTCGGTGATTAAACACCTGAAACGGCAACTGAGGGAAGAGCTTCAGAGGCTTCAGTCCACAGTCCTCAGCTCTCTTGATTGTTCATGCATGGTGAAACAAACATGCATAGCCGCGTGTGAATGTGGGAGAGGCTACACACCTCATGACGAACAGGAAGCAGGAAGGGAGGAAGAAAATGAAGCCCATATTTGAATTGGCCTTCAAAAGTATGTCCCCCAATTACCAACCTACTCTTTCCATCTGTTTCCCAGCTCCTAACCTTTCTACCACTTCCCAAAAGAGCACCCCAAGACAGAGAACAAACATTTAACACATAAACTGGTGAGGGACACCTCATACTCAAATTATAATACACACAGCACCCAATAAAACAGTTGTTATATATTATAGAAATATAAATGTGCTCTGAACATGTACTCAGTTTACCAACTCTGAACATGTACTCAGTTCACCAAGTCTGAGGTCCTAGTAAGGTATTACCAATGAAGTAGATTTAAATAAAAGTTTCAAAACTTGTACCTTGTCTGTGTCTAGTCTCACAACACTATCTTTTCTCATTTACTTCAATTTGTGTTTGGAAATAAGATGCCCTCTGAAAGGGACAAGAGGTAGTGTGCCTAGTAAATTTCATTTACATTCTCTACATGTAATGCCAATAATTTTTGTTTTGTATATTATGTGTATGTGTGTATGTGTATCAACATTCTCATATGTATTCTCAGTATGTATGTATATAGCTAGACTCATATATGTATATATATATATAATCAGCTAATTTGCATCACTTTCATAAAATTACATCCTCTCACTTTAACTGTTTCTGAAAAAGTATCTTTTTAAAAATTGTTTTTATTTATTCAAGTTACATCTCCATTCCGGCTCCCTCCCTCCTCCCGACTGGGTCCCACCCTCCCACTCTTCTCCCCCTCTCTCCCCTCTCCTTCTCCTCAGATGAGGGGAGGCCCCACATATTGACCCACCTCAGTTCATCAAGTCACATGAGGGGTAAGAGCTTCCTCTTGCACTGGGGCCCAACAAAGGCAGTCCACCTAGGGTAAGGAGTTCCACTAACAGGCGACAGAGTGATGTCAGAGACAGCTCCCTACCCCAACTCCACTTGCTAAGGGTCTGCATGAAGACCATACTACCTATCATTGATATAAGTGTAGGAGCCTATGTCTAGTCAATATAAGGTTCTTTTTTTTGGGGGGGGGGTGTTTCAGTCTCTGTTAGCTTCTAGGGGCCTAGGATGGTTGGTTCTATAAATCTTCATATGGAGTTCTTGTCCCCTCCGGATCCCTCTATTCCTCCTCCCTCTCTTGCACATGACTCCCGAAGCTCCACCTAATGTTTGGCTGTGAGTCTCAGCATCTGTTTTGATCTGCTGCTGGGTGGGGTCAGGCAGAGGATAGTTGTGCTAGATTCCTATCTCTTTGGGTCTATGGTTTGTAGGATGGTTATCCTGTACTATGTGGGAAATACCTACTTGTAAATGAGTACATACCATGTTTATCTTTCTGGGTCTGGGTTAGCTCACTCAGGATGAGCTTTTCTAGTACCATCTTTTTGCTAGCAAATTGCATGAGTTCCTTATTTTTGATAACTGAGTAGTAGTCCATTGTGTAAATGTACCACAGGCTTTTCTTTTCTTTCTTTTTTAAAATCCATTCTTCAGTTGAAGGACATCTGTGCTGTTTCCAGTTTCTGGTTATTACATATAAACTATGAACATAGTTGAGCTGATGTCCTTGTGGCTTGGTGGAAGATCTTTTGGGTATATTCCTAGGAGTGATATGGTTCTAGACATAGAACTATTCCTAATTTTCTGAGATATCATCAGATTGATTTCCAAGTGGCTGTACAAGCTTGCACTACCACCCGCAGTGGAGGAGTGTTCCCCTTTTCTCTGTATCCTCAACACATGTGCTCTCACTTCAACTATTTCTGGGAAAGAATCTTATTATGCATTTCAGAAATCAAGTAGCAAAAGTGTAGGATCACTAATGAAGGAAGATTTTCTCATTGATCTACGGAACTTCAAGACTATGTTTAATTTTCAAATTTATCAACACCTCAGCCCTCTACATCCCCCTTTAATACATGTTAACAGGATCTTCCAGCAATGACCTAATGATCTGCCCTAAAATATTTTTACTTGATGTATAGAGGTTTCATGGAATTCTCTATCTATTCCTTTTTAAATTTTAAATGTGTAAAATTGTAGGAGCTTGGGGAAGGCGATCTCATGCTGCCTCATGTGTTTTCCTCTCCTTTTCTTATTCACAGATATAATATTGTGCTTCCCTTTCCTTCCCTTTCTTTTGCTGCTGATAGGGAAGCTATTCTTTGTATTTATTTAGAGATTCTCCCTCATTTATATGTGTCTCTTGGCACAGGACCAAATACAAGCATTTTAGAATACAGAGCTAAATAAACTACTTATAATGCAGATGATATAGTACTTAAAATGACAAAATCATAATTAAATTAAGCAATTTGCGTAATATGCCCAAATTTGATGTTATACTGTTATAGAAATCATAGTTATGTTAGAGCTCTACAGAGAGGCACACCCAATGGAAAAGATAGAAGGATAACAGATGGGCATTCATGTGGATATTTAAAAGAATTCCCACCTAAGTGAATAGAGTCATATAACTATGGAGACTAGGGGGTTCCAGAGTCTATTGCCTTCAAGCAAGAAGAACAGGAAAAAGTTTAATTAATTCATCTCAAGCTCAAAGGTCTCACAATGAGATGTGAGCACAGGGTCTTGTGGGAAGCTGCTGGTTTAAATCCCTAATTCCAAGGCCAAAGGACTAAGAACTCTAATGTCTGTCTGATTGTAGGGGAAGACAAATATCCTAATACAAGGAGAGTTTATTCTTCCTTTATGTGTTTAGTCTTTTCAGACTCTCAGTGGGTTTGGTGGTGCCCATGCCCATCAGATCTTCATAGCTCATTCTAGCTATTCACACTATAATGTTTCCCTGGGATGTTCGTATTTCCACACTCAGCAATCACATTGTGATAGTCATAGTGGAAACCTTCAACAAAGGTAAATTCACACATAAAATTAATCATTGTAGCAATACATGGAAAAGTTGATCATGTATATATTATATATTATTATAAAAATATATAATATATTATTATAAAACTGTAAATGTGTGGGCAATATAACTTCATCTGTGGGGGGGGGGGCAGTGAACCAGCCTAGAGCAAGAGTGAGGTCAAGGCAGGTCCAAACCCCCAAAAGCTCATCGTGAGACAAGCAGGAGTAGGACCATTTCCTCCCTGCCCTGGGCCTTCATATCTAGGCAAAGGTAGCCTTATAGCCCCTACCTCTGTCACCCTTAAGGTGGTCACATAGCCTGATTACAGGTTAAATTTCTTCTCTCCTTATAAGGTCATCTCCCATGAGCACCTGAAATTGCTCTTCATGCAAATAACGCATTTCTAGTATGTTGGCCTCAGCCAATGATGTACACTCAACTCCAAAGCCTCTACCCATTCCTCAAATGTTTAAATACCCTTTGTTCCCCCCAATTAAAGGAGCTGTCTCATTGAAGTTGTCTCTTGAGAATCCTGTTTCTCTTGAACTCATGCCAACCAATATTCTCCATTGTACCCACATGCCTCAACTAAACCACTCCCTCCAGTCCAGCCAAGTGCATAAGGAGCCTAGATACAATGAGGTGGGAAGCAGACATGAGGTGACACTCAGCTATATAGAACAAAAAGTGGAAGAATGTCAAAATACAAAAAGTTTTTGCTGAATTAGAATTATTTTCCCAATATCCTGTGATGAATATATATTTCTAGCGTTTATTGACAATAGATTTATTCAATATCTACTGGGCACTAAGATTTATTCTGGGTTCTGTAGCAGTTATGGCACATACTCTTTGGCATAACTATAAAAAAGTCATTCCTCATAAATGCTGAGGAAATTACCCTAGATCAATCATACAGCTAACAATAATTATTATTACAATCCTACAATTGAAGAACTAAGAATCAGTCAGTATAATTAACTTGCCAAGGTCACAGTACAAATTTGTAACAAGTCAGACTTTCTTTTAAAATACTTTTTAAACATTAGATTTATTTATATCATAATCTTTTACCTGAGTGTATACATGTGCACCATGTCAGAAAAGGGAATCCTACCTCCTGGAACTGGAGTTATGTATGGTTATGAGCTACCATGTGATTGCTAGGGATCCAGCCTGAGTCTTCTGCAAGAGGAAGGAGAGCTCTAAACTAATGACCCTTCTCACCAACCCCCAAAGATTATACTTTTATTTTTATTTTATTTTTAAAATGTGTTTCTGAATAGCCATGTGTGATGACTATGCATTCATGGACACAGGTGCTTGACTTGTCTAGTGGGTTCCCAGGAGTTGGAGTTACTGGTGGTTGTGAGCCTCCTGACATGGGTGCTGGAAAGTGAATTTGAGAGCAGTAACCATTAAGACATCTCTTAAGTCCTACAAGTCATGCTTTGATTAGCGATTTCTCACTCCAAATGTACTAGGCTTGCACTGTGGAACACTGCATTTTCTGAAAGCAACTTAAGAAAAGCAATGAGATAAGTAGCAGGCTGCATCACACAAGTAGCCAAGAAAGAGGCACTTACTCAACAGTAGAGAGTGCTTGACTCCCCCACAGACAACCCAGGCAATTCTTCTTACTTGGGTCTCCAATCCTTGAGCTTAGTGTGTGCAACTGTGTGAAATGTGAAACAATTTCATCATAATTGTCTTCTGATAATTTCAAAGTTTCCAAGTGAATGTTTTCTGTTATTTCACTTAGCCAATGGTTTTGGTTGCTTTGCGCAGCAATACAAGGTATCCTTCAAGCACAGAGGGAGAGAAAAACACTTATATACATTCAAAATGTAGAAATAATATGTGCTTTGGGATTGTTTTCACATACTTCATTTTCCTTTATTAATAATTTCCTATCTGCTCAATAACAGAAAATGCATGTACAAACTGTAAACATACATTACTGATATAAATTTGGTATGTCACCAAAAACTTCTGTGGAAACTCAGATAGATAAGAAATAACAAGGTTCATGGACTCATTAGCATCTGAATGCTGAAGCATGTTTATGTGTTTCCCCTTTGATCAATATTGCCCTGCAGGAAGAGTACTGTATTAATTGTCTTTCCTAGCCTTCTATTGTGAACATCTGGTGGCTGTGCAACTCTGTTGCAGGACATTCCATTGCATCAGTGTGGTAGTCTTTCATGTTTCCATTTTATTACCAGTAGACACATATATTATCAGGGAAAAGCATGCTCAGTAGATATTCTCTATTCCACCTACTTGTCTTGACTGGTCTAGCAAACACCATGAGATATAAATTTGGTGTATCATTCATTAAGTTCTATATAGTTGTATATAATTTAGCTTGTGTAATTTTATCATATGCTTTATATAATATACATCTGCAAGCTATTTCGTTTCAGCAAATGGAGTTCTGCCACACTGAATACTTCTTTTTTGTATATGTCTTTCATTTTCATAATTATTGAAGCTTTTCATATGTATAATGCATATATGAATTTTGTATTTATACAAGTCTAAGAAAGCATCTTACTCTAGAAGAATCAAGCGAATTACAAACAAGACTTCATCAATATCAGAGATATGACATAAAACACAGCCTTTCTTATTTTCCAGATGTTATGTTTAGGAAGTTATTCAATATGCACATACCTTAGTCTTCTCATCTGTGAAATATGGACCTTTGTTACATATTTCATGCCCTCATGAAGAGAGTGAGTTACGTAAATATTAAAAGAGCCTGACTCATTGGGTGAAGTATTTTCCATTCTCCATTTTTCTGTTTTTCAAATATCCCTACTTAGAAATTGTTCAGAACGAATTTGTGTATAAGTAGAAATAACTGAACACAAGACTTGGGATGACTGATTATTTTAAAATAAACATATAGTATAAAAATTGTATGAAGGAGGCTGAAATTAACCTACTTCCAGCTTGTATTAAAATGATTTGCCAAGGTGCTGACCCACTGACATAGAGGGCAATGTTGCAAAAACAAGCAAGTGGGTGGCTTAGATCATGTGGAGTATTAAATAAGCCCTGGGTAAAATATAACCTGCATAGTCTATGCATGGATAATTAAAGACTTCTTATATTTGGTTTCTGTGCTTATAACTTGGTGGCATACATCTGTGGGAGAAGGTAATCCAGGAATTAATGGAGGGCAAATTTGAAACTGCCCTGAAACTTATCTTGCTATAGAGAGTGTTGCTAGTGCCTGCCAGGTTTCTGCTTGTTAATTTCTATGGTTGCTGCTACTGGGGGAAATTGTCTTCATTTGCTTTGTCTTTCAGTGACCTACCTGGAGGCACACACCTGCAGACACTTTGTGCTCACAGAAGAATCACTGGGGACACAGACCTACATCCATTCAGTGCAACCAACTCTGTTGAAATAACATTGTGGGCAAATATTTCAAACCTTAACATTTCAAATGTAGCTTCTCATACTACTGTACTCCCTTCTGTTCCTCATGAGTGATATCTATCATTACCAATGTGACTTCTAGACTTGTCCTTTGCCCTATGTGCTTTTATTACTGTGTTTTAATTGTAGAGCTTGTATAACTATATCCAGCATATTTATAGAAAGAGGGAGAGGGTCCCCTGGGTGGGGGAGGGGGACAATTAGACATGCTGAAAATGGAAAATGAATAAAAGAAATGTATTGAAAGTGTGAATAGGTATTGTTTATAAAATATGTATGCATTTATGATTACTTGTTAAAAGTACTATATCAATCATAAAAGAGTTAGCATTTGCATATTATTCCATTTATAGATATTTATTATAAATATAATTATAATTCTTAGAGCTATAAACATATGTAAGTCTATTTTTTAGGGATTCTTTGCAAGGATCATTTCTTTCAGGAATGTTTAGTGTGAAAATGTTTCCTTTCTTGATCCAGCATTCCATTTTATTTCTTTTTCCTTATGTGTGTGTGTGTGTGTGTGTGTGTGTGTGTGTGTGTGTACACTTAATAATGTAAAAACAGATTAAGTTGCTATAGGATTACAAAAGCAAAAAGGATGACCCTGCCTCCAAATTGTCAAGATACATTTAATGATCAGATTAGTAAACTATATGTTTAGCTCTTTGTTGCTAATTGTGGGTCACACTGATCAAACCAAATTTCAAAAGTGATTATAATTTCAAGAGAACATGTTTTAAAGTAACTTGTGTACAGTTAGTAGTCTCTCTCTCTCTCTCTTTCTCTCTCCTGTGTGTGTGTGTGTGTGTGTGTGTGTGTGTGTGTGTGTGTGTGTGTGTAACTTAAATGGTATTAGGCAGTCATAGGTAAGAATGTGTTTAAGACCTGGCTCTTCACCACTCCCCTTTATCTAGGGTTTTGCCAGTCACATAATAAAATTTGGGATAGTTTATAGCATGCTACATTCACATATCAATCTATTATTTTAAAAATAACAGTAAACGTTCTAACAAGTGCTGTTAGTAGGTTGGATCATTGCGGGGAGGGAAATAAAGACAGAAAAAAAATAATCACATGCAGTATGGGATGTGGTCATGTGGTTATGAGTATGGCCTAGTTAATGACCTGGAGACTTAGGCTCTAAGAATGCCCAACAAAGGAGTAACCTTCTCTAAGTAACACTATAAGAGCCCTGGCCAAGTCCCTGCATTTGTGATGTAAACCCATTTATTGTCACAGGACTATGGTCCTTCTGCTTATGCACATGTTGTTTCCGCTCAGCTGTATAGTAAACTTTATGATAATCTAAATTTTCCTTGTACTCTGCCCATGTTACACTTTTGATGAGTATGGACTGATTAGACATTTGTACAATAATACTAGAATTATTGTGCAAAAGGAAGGACACTCTGTATGGTGAAAATAGTTAAAGAAATGAAAAATACACAGGATACTATAATATACTTTTAAGAAATAATTATTGATCATCAAGTATGATGGTTTGTGATTTAAATAGTGACCACTTCCGATTTATTTCGAGGTAGTTACCCAGTGTCTCCTGTGCCCCTTTATGGGACTTTATATTCTTTATGATCGGAAACTAATATTCACTCTTGGTATAGGTCCTCCTTAAAGCAAAGAAAACTGAAGCATCTCTACTCAAGTAAAAGCATTTCCTTCAAGAAAAACAAACCAGTTTAATCCTTTTAAATACGAATCAACTGGTCAAAATGCAAAAAAAAAAAAAAAAAAGGTGACTATGGGGTACCTAACCCACCTGATACTTCTCCAACACAACCTTACACTTAAAGATCAGAAATGGTAGCAGATGAGAGGACAGAAAAATTGGAAGAACCAGAGGACAAGGATGACTGTTGCTTGATAGTGTTCCTTAGACATGAAAGGGAAAATCCATCCACAAACTCTCAAACCCGTGGTTGCCCTAATAAAACCAGAATAATAATGACACCAGTTGACATGGTAACTCAGGGAAAATTTCTCATGTTTCCCCCCAGGTGAAGTGCTACAGGCTACTGACAGAGAATCAGTTTCATCTAGGGAGGAGCTTCTGCATAGGTTGTCCAATCCCAACTGGTCAGCCCAGGACACAGGTACCCATGAAAAACCCTCAATGGATTCAATAGGTTGTATATCCATTTGTGTATATACACATTTATAACACATACACATATATAACAATGAGATCATGAATTTGGGAGGTGATTCTGAAGAAGTTAGGGTGAGCGAAGGAGAGGAAGGAGGGATGTAGATGCAGTGTTCAAAAATGAAGTTCTCAAAAAAATTAAAAAGTAAAAACAAATGAATTATCTACACCATAGAATTATAATGTCATATTGACCATATTAATTATAATGTCACATTGACTTTTCACTTTTTTAAAAGTAATTGAGGATGGAATCAGAACTAAATGGATCTTCCAAGAAAATCAACTCATCCCAGCCACTGCAACATGAGAATCACTCAGCAGGCTCTTCAGGGGGAACTAATGCAAGTTCTGAAAATTTAAAATCAAAGACCCATCAAATATTGGGTATCCAAAGGAGAGAATCTGGGAAGAAAATGGCCTTCAAGTGGCATATCTCAGAATTAGAAGGGGCAAGAATAAATCTTTCCAAAAACAGTATCAGGAAAAGTCCTCACACAAAACCGAAAGTATTAAAAGGCTGATTACTAAGGCCTTAATTTGCAAGCTCTTTTCCTTTACTCTCTTCTACCCTCCCTTCCCACTTCTTCTAACCCTTTCTATATTTCTGTAAAAGAGATCATCAGAATGCGGGGGACAGTGAACTCAGCCACAAAATAAGTCAAGGGAGAAATGAAGTGCTAATTAAGAAAGCCAGGGTGTTATGCAAATGGCTGGTATACAGAGGAAGACAGCCTAATGAAGGTGCCCAGAGTGGAAGGGGCATCTTCATGCACAGACAGCTGGCTCCCAGGAAGGTCAGGAGCAGGCGGGCGAGGGAGCGTAATCCTTCAGATTGGCAGCTCTGCCCCCTGGTCACCGTTTGATTATCTCCCAAATTGCTGTATTTCACAGAGATAATGATTTTTTATGGTCACAGATTTGAAGACAACTGCTGTGTCCTGAGGGTTGTCGTTCTGCAAGGAGACGAGCTGCTTCCTTGTGGAGAGGTGGGGGAGAGGGAGACTTCTCTGATTTTTCCTTCCCTTCTTGACTTCCTTCCCAGAAGGTTTTATTACTATCGTGATAGTACTGCGTGTTATGACGGGAACCACCACGTCCTAATTAATCCCCACCCTTCTGCTAGTCTTCAGCCAGCTCGCCTATCTTGTCTTCCAAGCATTCCAGAACCTTCTCACATGCCTAAGGCTGTTTCTCTTTGTAAGACTTAAATTAGCCTGGACTTAGAGCAGGGTAAGTTTCCTTCTGGCAGCTCTAGGGAACTAATGTGAGTATGTGTTCACATACTTCCTTACTTGGGGCATTCTCCAGCTCTAAGACCTCAAGGTGGTAAAGACTGGAAACCCTTTTTTTCACTTCTTCTGGTTGGTCTAGTGCAGATACTCACAGTCAGAGTCTCTGTTTCTCTCCCTTTCTTCTTTTCTCCTCTCTCTGACTGTAAGGTGAAAGGTTCTAGCTAGAGCTCTTAAATTGCTTTCTCATTTAATTCCAATGTCAACACAACCAGAAACAAAAGAGGAAAAAAATTAGTTTATTTAACATAAATTTTATGATGCCTCCTGGTTGAGGTTGGGGTTTTATTCTCTGTGACAGTGGAAACTCTGGGGTCAGCATAATTTTACAAGGAGCAGGATGAGTTTTACAGTGCAGCACCTGGATCCAAACAGCTGGAAGGATTCTTTCTTGATCATTGAATTTTTGACTCAAGTACTACTACAGGAAAACTATTTGTGTTTCAGTTCCGCCACAACTGTTTCAATGTTGCTTGTATTTTAACATTTATTACCAAAAGGCTTCCCAGGGGTTCCTATCCAAATCATGTCTCCTTAACTGTTTTAAAAAATCTGGGAGCCCAACTGAGGTCTTGCTGGTGCTCATTCAGAAACTGTGCATTCTTTATATCCTTTTCTCACTCAATACTAATTTCTGCAGACTTTTCATTTTTTCTGTTGTACTTCATTAATATGTATTTTATCTTCTATTAGTTATTTATACATGAAAGCTTTTGTGTTTTTCACTAAGCTGTCAGAATTTTTAAAAAGGAAGATTCAAAGGTTTTTACTTTATATGTGTGAGTGTTTGGCCAGCATGTATGTACGTGCAGCACAGGTGTGCTTGGTGCTCAAGAAATCAGAGAGGACATTGGATCCCCTCTGTATCTAGAGTTGCAAGTGGTTGTGAGCTAACATGTGGGTGCTGGGACACAAACTCAGGTCACCTGTAAGAACAACAAATGCTTTTAACTACTGAACTTTCTAGATCCCACACATAAAAAGTTCTTATTAATTTCCCCCAACAGAGTAAAACTGAGTATTTCTGTATGCACTATCAACAATTCCTGGCCTCCTTCTTTTAGCCTGAGAAGCTTGCCTCTACTCCTAGACAAATTTCTATGGAGAGGTTGTAAGTCTCAGCTCAGGAGGGGCTACTACCTGGCAACCCTCAATGAGAGACAGAGACCGGATTGATACAAAAGAAAGAGGATTTATTGTTGTGACACTTGAGGCCAACACATGTGGGGTTATCTGCACCTGAGGGAGAGGCGACCATGAACTCACAAAGCTGTAGGTTTTTATACATTTTTGGAACATGGTTTCACAATAGCTTAGGCATCACTGTAAATTCCTGGAGGAGGGACCCTACTTTGAGAATCAGGAACTTTGGTCCAGGTGTTTGCTCAAGGAGAGCTTCTCAACCCTGGGGCTAGGCAGTTGTTTGTTCAGGGAGTTTCCTAACTTTGGGGCTGGGTGCATCCTGTGGTTTTTCTCACAATTTTTGTAAGAACAGCAGTTGGGGGTGGGGGTGTAACAATGCAATAAGAAGGTCACTGATTAGGTCAGGATAGCAGAATTTTGCAAACATTTGTTCAACCTGAGATAGAGGCCTGACTCTAAAGTCTATCCTTTTAGGTAAGTCCCACTCTCTCTACAGAGATGGCATATTCTCTAGCATTTTTAATATATCTATGTTGTGATACATGCTTTTTAAAAAAGGCTTTAAAATGTGGTTTTCTTTTGGCATGTTCAAACCATATATCATTTTAGAAGAAATACCTGTATATGATGAGGCAGGGTGTAATGAAGACAGACATATGTGTATCAAGGAAGGCAGTCTTCCAGGAAGAAGAAAAAAAAGGAAAGTTCAATGTTTTGAGATTAGCTCATGCATAGTTGGAGGAATATCCAGGAAAACTGTCTTTGGGAACAGAATAAGCAAGAAGCGAAGAGTGATGATGATATCTGAACACAAACATGGATTAACTTATATAAGTTTTCAGAGAATAAGAAGCACCATGGATTCTAGTCCAGAAGATGTAAGCACCTTTAAACAATATCCTTCAGTTGGGAATTAAGAATTTCCTTTGTTCACAACTATAAAAACCAGTGAGGGGCTGGAAAGATGGCCATATGGTTAAGACTACTTTCTACTCTTTCAGAAGACTAGGGCACAGTGGTACACAGCTGTACCTGCAGACAACACAACCGTACCCTCAAACTAACTTTAAAAAGGAGGGCGGTGATGCAGGTAAGCAGGTCATTTTGTGCAGAGGGTTCTTCCAGGAGCAAACACAGATTTAAATATGTCATTATTTTCCAAGTTATGATTCTATATTAGTCAGTTTGAATATTCACATTTTAATTCTTTTCTAAATTGAAGGCAATTCCTTGGCTGATAACTGCCAACACAGAGACTAATACCTAAACTTTATTTATAACAGTATCTCTATAATAATGACTAATTGCAATGCAGAAACTGACATTTATGAAGCATGTGCTAAGTGCCAAGGTGAACATCATTTTAACCCCTCCTTACCAAACCCAGGGAGAGAAGTATTATTCCCATGGATGCCTCCATGGAATTAATTATTTTTTTTAATTTAAAGGCTCATTTATTTATCTATCTATCTCTTTATTTATTTGAATGTGTGTATGTTTCTTTGAAAGCTAAATTTAATCTCTGAATAGCAATGACATATTTTATTTTGCTCACTACCGTTTACCTCTCAGTCTAATGAAGAAATTACTCTGAAGAACCAGCCTTGTGCATTTTTTTTTACATTTTATGTGTTATATAAATTAAAGAAAAGTTGGACCATGGAGATTTTAAATACTACAGCCCCATTGATTATAAAGGTGCAGCTGAGGTTTGAACCTGATCTGTTCTTATTAGGAGGCTAAATCATTGGCCCAGAAGATACCAATTATTTGTTAAAAATAAAAATATTCTGAGCAGCTAAAAGAGGTGCACTACTTTTTGCACCAGTTCTTATCATTAAATGTGCTGTGATCTACCTTCCCATATTTCCAGATGATATGCTAGGTTAATTTTCTTTATATATATATATATATATATATTTATATGTGTATGTGTGTGTTTATTCATTTTTTAAAAGCTAAATTGATCAACATAATATGTAATATATATCTCCAGACATGACCTCCGCTGTAGCTCTGAGTTTTATATCGAACTTCCTACCTGCACGTTCAGTAAGCCTCTGAAAGTCAACAAGTCCAAAGCAGAGAACTCTGCCCCAACACTGATCTTCCCACCTGCCCTTGACTATGAATCTTGACTTCAATACAGAGTACAAATATTTATGTGCTTAGGCTGAAAACCAAGCAATCAGACTGTGGAGATGCTGAATAGATAAGAACACTTGATGTACAAACATGAAGCCCTGAGTTTAACCCCCAAGATTCACCTAAAAGGTGGCCATATATGTGCCTGCAACTCCAGCACTGTGGGGAGCAGAGACATGAGGATTCAGTTTTGCTCAGATTTGATGACTGCCAGCCAAACTCCAGATTCAGTGCCCTTGAGAATGTACACTTAGTCTCTCTCTCTCTCTCTCTCTCTCTCTCTCTCTCTCTCTCCCCGTTTCTCGTTTCTTCCCCCTCCCTCCTCCCTCTTTATTACACACACACACACACACACACACACACACACACACACACATTCTCATTCATTGGCTTCAAAATATACCCTGTCTCCTCCCCATTCATGGGAACTTCAGTTTCTAACACTGTCTCTTCTCTCACCACATCTGTCTCAAATGCTAGATTACCTCCTGATTGCTCATGTGCTTCCACCATTGTCTATTTATACTCTTCTATTAGAATAACATTGAGAATTGTACGTCATTTGTCCTAAGTCTTTTGACATCTGTTTCCTTGGTCTCTGTGTCCCCTTTACATCCCCCTTTGCCGACACTTGAGCCTGTCAAAGTTCTTTACATCCCAGGACTTTTTTACTTTGTGTTCTCACTACTTGTGATATCTTTCCCTGTTCTCTGATCACTACACCTCACATAGGGTCTCCCCACAGCCTCCCTCCTTTTCATGTGTCTGCCTTTTCAGTGTTGCTGTCTTTTCTTTAAAGCAGTAGTTCTCATCTGAGACGCGTGACTCATTTATTGCCCTAGTTGTTTACTGGTCACTTTCCCTATCAATACCCTCATTGCAGGAGTGTGAAGACTCTGGCCTGGTCCCCATCAGGACACATGAGATGCACTGGGAGGCAAATGTATCTAAGTAAATGAAATGATGCAATAGCACTTACGACTCTGCTGATGCCTTTTCAAACAAATAATTACAATATTAAAAACAAATAGCAAGTGGCATCAAGAAACATGATCAGGTATAATCTTATAGGTGAGGCAAACTAATGTATGCCTAGGAAAGTACCTAATATATGAAAACCTTACACTAATTAAGTTATTTTGTACTCTATGTGACCAATGCTTAGGTAGAGATAATAAAATCTTCAACCTGAAACCATTATATCCTGGCCATTACTAAATCTGAAATGGCTTTGCTGTTTCCTAATATGATAGATTCAGCTTACCTACGTTATGTGGTATGTACTCTAGGAAGGAATTGGACCGTTTGGACCACTATATTCATATTCTCTCTCTCTCTTTCTGTCTCTCCCTCTAGCTCTCTCTGTCTCTCTCTATCTCTCCCTCTCCCCCTCCCTCCCTGCCCCCCTCTCTCTTTCTCTTTCTCTCTCTCTCATATGTATGTGGATACATTGCTTCAAGGGACCTGAGTTCAGTATCCTTGATAGGAACACCTGAAACAGATATCCCCTGGAGCTAGCTGAGGCAAGAAAAGATGATTAGATCATTTGTCTACATGGAGGTGTTATTTGTATAGATTTTGTTTTGTTTTTCTTTGTTGATGGAACCCGAATCCAGAGCCTCACACTTACTATGCCTGTGATCTACTGTCAAGAAACACCATCATCCCCAGTTGGAGTTTTATCTGTGATAAGAATACATTCAGGCGGAACTGTTTCCTGGATTCTGAGTGGCATCACTTCTGTCTATCACAGGAAAACAGTGCCTTCCTCCCCACTCCAATATGTTAATATGTAAAATGATCTGTGTTTATTATAAAGGGATAGTATTCCAGCACATGGCCATTCATATATTTAACCATAAAATTCTTAAAATTTTCCCTCAATATCCAGATAATTCAAGGAATATTGTAATGAATAATTTTCCATTTTGATGATTCTATAAATGACAGGTGTGTATGCAGCATGCATTCCTCAGAATGTAATTGCCTGGTCATGTCATGTGAGATGCTCATGATTTATTGTGAGGTCTCCCTTTGTATCATGCTCTGCTTTCCCAAATAGTGCATAAAAAGCATTCTTTCTGCATCTGCTGGTATATGGGTAGAATGAGAATCAAAGGTGTCTTCAAAATGCTATTGTGTGAAAGTGTCTCCCACACACTTATTATCTCACCTTGTAGAAGAAAATAGTATTTCTGTAGTTGAAAATTTTATTTTCTAATTAATCCTGGGTTTGGGCATATTTTTATGTGCTGAGAACCCATTTACATTTACTCTTTGGTAACCTCTACATTCATAAATTTTCTCCATCTTTCTATAAAGTTGTTGGCATATTTTGTATTTATTTATATAAGTTCCTTATGTTTCAGAGAAGTATATGTTGTAAATATTTTCCCTGTTAGTAATTCTTTTCTTTTGGCTCTACTTGTGGAAGTTTTTGCTGTGCACCATATATATTTATACATATACATGTATATATATATATATATATGAATGGATTTACTCCCTGTTTCATAAGTTTGATGTTTTATCTTGTAGGGGGAAGTTAAATAAGTTGTTAGTTTACATATTCATAAGGTTTTATTTTTCATTTTCTAGCTATGCCTTGTTTCCTCTCATTTGTGTTTGTAGCAAGGCACACATTGTTCATTGAATTAACTCATGTATGCAACTATATAAACTTCAAAACATTTCACAAAAGTTGATAAAACTGACATTTTTTAAAAATTTGTTTATTTGTTGCTTCAGGCTACATCTACATCATATTGTCCTCTTTCCCCCCTTCCCAGCCACTCTCTCCCACCCTCTACCCCCTAACCCTTCCATCCCACTGCTCTGGAGTAGAGTGTCCCTACATAACAGTCCCCCGCCCCAGTTCACAAGTCATATGAGGGCCAAAAGCCTCCTCATACACTGGGGACCTATCAGGTATTACCAACAGTGAAAAGGGTCTCATTACCAGGGAGAGAAAACTAAAAAAAAAAAAAACACACAAACAAACAAAAAATCTATGTAAATGTTCCCTTTGGTGTGCTAGTTGTAGTATAGATATCCTGTACTGTATAGCTAAAATCTGACTTTAAGTGAATAGATGCCATGTGCATCCTTCTGAGTTGGGTTAGCTCACTCAATATGAGCTTCTCTAGTTCCATCCATTTGGCTGCAAATTGCTAAATTTCATTGTTTCTGATAGTTGAGTAGTAAGTATTCCATTGTGTAGATGTACCATAGTTTTTTAACCAATTCTTCAGTTGAGGGACATCTGGGTTGTTTCCAGTTTCTAGCTATTACAAATAAGGCTCCTATGAACATAGATGAGGAAACTTCCTTATGATTCCATGAAGAGGCATTTGGGTGTATACCCAGAAGTGGTATGGCTGGGTCCTGAGGCAAAGCTATTCCAAGTTTTCTAAGATATCGCCAGACTAACCTCAATAGTGGTTTCACAAGCCTGCACTCCCACCAGCAATGGAGGAGGGTTCCCCTTTCTCCACACTCTCACCAGCATGCGCTGTCATTTGAGCTTTTGATCTTAGCCATTCTGACAGGTGTGAGATGGAATCTCAGAGTTGTCTTGAGTTGCATTTCTTTGATGATTAAGGATGCTGAGCATTTCTTCAAGTGTCTCTCATCCATTAGGGATTCCTCCTTTGTGAATTCTCTGTTTAGCTCTTTCCCCCATTTTTTAATTGGATTATTTGGTTTCTTGGCATTTCATTTCTTGAGTTCTTTTTAAATTTTGAATACTACCCTTTTGTCAGATATGGGGTTGGTGAAGATGTTTTCCCAATCTGTAGGCTGCTGTTTTGTTTGAATGACAGTTTCTTTTGCCTTACAGAAGCTTTTCAGTTTCATGAGGTCCCATTTATTGATTGTTAGTCTTAGGTACTGAGCTGTTGGTGTTCTGTTCATGAAGTTGTCACCTGTGCCAATGAGTTTGAGGGGTTTTCCCACTTTCTCTTCTAGTAGATTTAGTGTGACTGGGCTCATGTTAAGGTCTTTGATCCACTTGGACTTAAGTTTTGTACAAGGTGATAAGTATGGGTCTAATTTCATTCTTTTACAAGTGGATATCCAGTTCAACCAGCACCATTTGTTGAAGATGCTGTCCTTTTTCCATTGTGCGGTTTTGGCTTCTTTGTCAAAATTAGGTGGCCATAGGTGTATGGGTCCATTTCTGGGTCTTCAATTTGATTCCATTGATCTACTGGTCTGTTTCTATACCAGTGCCATGCTGTTTTAACTACTATTTCTCTGTAGTACAGCTTGAAATCTGGGAATGTGATACCTCCAGATGCTTTTTTATTGTACAGGATTGATTTAGCTATTCTGGGTTTTTTGTTGTTCCATATGAAATTGAGAATAGCTTTTTCCAGGTCTATAAAGAATTGTGTTGGTATTTTGATAGGAATTGCCATTGAAGTCCAGCTTTATTCCATGGTGGTCTGATAAGATGCAAGGGGTTATTTCAATTTTCTTGTATCTGTTGAGGCTATCTTTGTGACTGACTATATGTTCTATTTTGGAGAAGGTTCTGTGTGGTGTTGAGAAGAGGTGTATTCTTTTGTATTTGGATGAAATGTTCTGTAGATATCTGTTAGGTCCATTTGGTTCATGAGCTCTGTTAGACTCATTATTTCTCTGTTTGGCTTCTGTCTTGATGATACGTCCATTGTGGGAGTGGGGTGTTGAAGTCTCCCACTACTAATGTGTGAGGATCGATGTGTGATTTAAGTTTTAGAAGAGTTTCTTTTACAAATGTAGGTACCTTTTTATTTGGGGCATAGATGTTCAATATTGAGATGTCCACTTGATGAATATTTCCTTTAACGAGTATGCAATGCCTTTCTCTGTCTTTTTTTATTAACTTCAGTTGGAAGTCTATTTTGTTTGATATTAGGATGGCTACTCCAGCTTGCTTCCTGGGTCCATTTGCTTGGAATACTTTTTCCCAGCCCTTTACTCTGAGAGAGTGGCTATCGTTGTTAGTGAGATGTGTTTCTTGTATGCAGCAAAATGATGGGTCTTGTTTATGGATCTAATCTCTAAGTCTGTGTCTTTTTATTGGGGAGTTGGGTCCATTGATGTTGATGGATATTAGTGACCAGATATTGTTATTTCCCATTATTTTGATGTAGTTGGTGGTCCTATGTTTCTTTTGGTTTAGTTGCTATGGAGTTTTCTATTTCTTCTGTTTTCTTGGGTGTGGCTACCTTCTCTGGGTTGGAATTTTTCCTTCTAGGGTCTTCTGTAGGGCTGGGTTTATGGGTAGATATTGTTTAAATTTGATTTTGTCATGGAATATCTTGTTTTTCTCCATCTGTGTTGCTAGAAAGTTTTGCTGGGTATAGTAGTCTGGCTGGGCACCTATGTTCTCTCAGGGCTTGTAGGACATCTGTCTAGGCCCTTCTAACTTTTAGAGTTTCTGAGGAGAAGTCAGGTGTAATTCTGATGGGTCTGCCATTATATGTTACTTGATCTTTTCCTCTTATAGCTTTTAATATTCTTTCTTTGTCCTGTACATTTGGAGTTTCAATTATTATGTGGTGAGAGGAGTTTCTTTTTTGACCTAATCTGTTTGGTGTACTGTAAGCATCTTGAATTTTTATTGGCATCTCTTTCTTTAGGTTTGGGAAGTTTTCTTCTATGATTTTGTTGAAGATATTTCCTGGACCTCAGAGTTGGGAGTCTTCTCTTTCCTCTATGCTTATAATTCTTAGGTTCCATCTTTCCATTGAGTCCTTTATATCTTGGATGTTATGGGTGAGAGCTTTTTTGGCTTTCTCATTTTCTTTGGATGTTGTACTGATTTCTTCCATCTAATCTTCCATGCCTTAGATCCTGTCTTCCATCTCTTGTATCCTATTTGTGGTACTCATGTCTGTAGTTCATGTTCTCTTCCCTTGATTCTCCACTTGCACTCTTAACTCGACTGTGTTTTTTTTTATTGTTTCCTTTTCCATTTTCATGTCTGGAATGATTTTTATTCATTTTGTATATTTCCTGCTCCAGTTTGCTTGTCTTTGCCTGGAAAGCTTTCATTGCCTTGTCTTTTTCCTTTTCAAGTTGAGCCACTTTGGCTTGGAACTCTCTAATGGTATTATCCGTTGCTTTTGCTTGTGAAATTGTGGATTCTTTGAATTCCTTCATAGATTTAAATTTTTCTTGAAAGGACTCTATCACTTTTCATAATGTAGAATTGTCATCGTTTTCATGTGTTTCATCTGTGGTGAGGTGGTCAGAGCTTGCTGTACTAGCATGGTTTGTTGTAGTCATATCTCCCTGACTTCCGTTGTTTCTGGTTTTTTTCTCTGATCTTTAGCCATTTGGTTGTTCTTAGCTGTTTGTTCCTGGTGCCTTCTGGGTTTGGTCCCAAGGGGGGCGCTTTGGTGTGGCAGTCGTATAGCTTGGTGATGTGTTGCTTTCCACTGGCTGGATGGGGCCTTGGGTGGAGGTTCTCCGTGTGTCTCTCAGAGCTCACCCCTTCCCATTTTGTTTCAATTGGGGACTCAGGTGAGAGGATGTGGTGGGATGTGTTCCTGTAGGTTCCTGGGATCCAACTGGTCTTTGTACAGATGATAGTGCAGGTTGATAGGCCACAGACTGTTGGGTGGGGTTGTAGCTCCCCTACAGCTCACGTGTTGGGACCGTGATTGTGGTCCTCTTCAGCTCTTCTCAGGGGGTTCTCAGGGTCAATGTGCATCTAATAGCCAGGAGCACTGTGAGATGGTGCAGCCCACTCCCAGGCAAGGAAGAATGGCCCAGGGTTGTTTCACTGCCCACAAGTCAGAGCTCTCTATGTTGCACACTGAGTATTAAGCCTGCAGCGGCTCTGCTGGTGTGGTCCTGTGTGCCCAGGCACAGATTCTGTGAGCTCTGGAGGTCTCAAGTTTGGGGATTGAGGCTGCTCGCTGGAGTCTTGAAAGGACCTGACTCCATGCCCTTAAGGTCAGTCCCTCAGCAGTGTCTCGCAGGCCAAACTTCACTGATCCAGAGGTGGTATTAAATATGCTTAAGCTCTGGTTTCCCACCGGAAGGGCCAGGACTCGCAAAGGAGTCTAAAATAACCCCACAATTTTCCCAGGGCTTGGACCCTGTGGAGAACAGATCTGCCTTCCAACCAGGCTGCCTGCCTTTCTGGCACTCTCACAGCTACACCTGTGTCTGTATGGAGCTGGCTTTGGAGACTGGCAATTTGGGGCCACTGTTTTCCTAGTTCCAGTACTCTGCAGCTCTGCAGGAAGCATATCCTGCTGCTCAGGCAAGCTGCAGTGTTTTTTCCCTGTGTCCATAAATCCAATGGAGGGGGCCTGTATGTATGTCCAACACCCCTCTGAGTGAAGCACAAATTTGCTTGAGCTTTCCAAAATGCAACTGTGAACCTGACCAGACTGTCCTGATCTGGACCTGCTTGGCTGTCACGCTCATGATTGGACCCGCGCACTGCTGCGCCTGCCCTGCAGTTGTGCTGTGGTTTCGATAAGAGTGTATTCTGCTCCCCCGGGTCAGGGACCCTTCGTTAAATAACCAGGACACCTGCGTGGGATCTGGGGGCCCAGGAGGCTTGTGAGTAACCCTGTCTGGAATTTGGGTCTGCCTGCCAGGTAATTGAGTAACTCTTACCCTGAGGCTCTTCTGGTGATGATTCCCGATTCCTGATTCAGAGGCTTCTGCTGGTCTGTTTTACTGAGAGTCCAAGAGAGGGGAGGAGAGTCCTGCCCAGGGACTTTTAATAATCCCTGGGTAGCTGGGTGAAACCCAGCACATTCGAATCACTTAAATTGTTGTTCAGTGTCTTATAACCCCGTGGCTTTATAGCTATTTTCCCAGTGTTCAATATGCCACCACCATCGTGGATCTCCCCGACATTTTCTTTAAATAGAGAAGAAATGTAAGAATAAGAAAAGTTGAAAAAGCTGATTTAATTTCATACAGTTAAATTAAGGATACAGAACTTTTCTGTCCATATGCCATGTAGGAAGCAGAGTTAATTTACTTGTTTATAACATGCAATAAATGTCAAAATCTTTGGCCAGATAATACCAGGTATCAGTATGATCATCCCTTTTAACCCTAAGCATTTATCTATCATACATAAGCTATTTAAGATGAGCTGCTGCAAAAAAACAAGAATTATCCAAATTTTAAATACTGAAGTCTAAAGCTGTGCTTATTTGAAAAATACTGCTGCTGTTTTTCATACAGTGATGTGGGATTAAAGTGAAACCTTTCCTTCCTATCACAAGAAAATTCTGCACACTAACTCTCCAGTCTTGCTTTCCGAGTTAAGCTTAAGCCATCAGTCAAGTAGATACCTAAAGAAGACCTTGAATTGGACACTGATAGGTTTGCATATGGTCAGAGCCAAAACATGTGAGGCACCTGAGGTCTTACTTGACACCGATGTAGAACTGCAGAAGAAAATGTAAAACACATTTAGTGGTTAATGATATCTTCAGAAAGGGAAACCAAAAGGTATATCAAAGAGGCAAATTGTTGGACCCTGTTCTCTGAAAGGGCTTCTGGTTAACAAATTGATCAACTGGGCAGTTTCAAGACAACTTAATATTTATACTAAACAAATTTGGATGTACTGATTCTGAATATTTAGGATAATTAATGTATTCTGAAAGTAATGCTTTGTTCTATTATCTTATACTTTTATTATTTTATCTTTAGAACTTGTATCTAAAGACACAATAGTAGACTTAGAGCTTATTCTTGCATGTGATGTGAACTAAGGGTTTAATTTTATTATATTAAATGTGATTATTTAGTAGTCTTTTTCCCATTTATTGAAAGGACTATTGTTTCCTCTTTGGCTGACCTTGGCATTCCTTGCTGATCATATATGTGGAGTGTATTTCTGGAGCTCTACGTTCTATTGTATTCTTCCATTCATCTATCCTAGAGATAATCTCATCACTACCACCTTTTAGTGGTTTTAAAGTGAGGAAATATGAGAGAGACCTTGTCTTTCTTAAAATCACTTTGTATACTCTAGAGAGTTCTGCAATACCACATGAGTTTTAGAGGATTTTTATACATAATACTAGTGAAATTCAGTGTTTGTGGGGATGAAGACTGGATGTAAAGTGAATCCGCTGTATTAGGTTGGCCTCTGTCTTAGCAGAAAACTTATCAGTAATGTTTCCCAAAACACTCAAGCTAAGAATGAAGTAAGAGAAAGGAAAAATAATATAATGGCCTAGAAAGTCTTCACCCTCACAAATTTTCTATGAACCACTGGGACATTTCAGTTAACTGAAGTAAATTTACATCAGTTATTAATATTAACAGATAATTACTAAGCACCAAATTAATATCATATAATATTTTGACTTCCTAGATTCTGATGTCTCTTCTTCTGGGACAATATTTTCTAGTTCAACTATTAGGCTTTCTCTAAGACAGTGGTTTTCAATCTGTGGGTCACAACCTCTTTGTGGGAGGGGTCAAACAACCCTTTCATGTGGGAGACCATCTAAAACTATTGGAAAACACAAATATTGGAATTATGATTCATAACAGTAACAAAGTTCCATTTATGTAGTAACAATGAAAATAATATTATGGTTAGGAATCATCACAACATGAGGAATTATATTAAAGCATCACAGCATTAGGAAGGCTGAGAACACTGCTCTAAGATGTGCTATTGGCACATTTGGTGAAGAATTTTCCAAATATTTTGAGCCATCATTGTGGAATTGAATGGTAGCAACCTGTATCATCATGTTATGACTGGAAGTCCACATGAAAGAGGCACATTTTTGATATAGCAAGTAGATAAATAGAATAAATAACTCAAATATGTGCATTGTCATTGGTTGGAATCTCTAATTAGTGTGAAGTTCTTCCTATCTAAAAAAAATATTTTGTCTTGAGGAATTCTAGGACACTCCACCTATTCCAATCTCCTTGAAATGACAGATCAGTCTTTGGGTCAGCTATAGAAAAGAAGTGGCACACACATGGTTAAACCAGAGAATATAAGCCTTCCCTACTGTAAATCAAATTCAACTGTTAGAAAAGTGCTACCCTGACCAAACAAAAGTGTGTGCCTGCTCTTGAGAACCATGTCAGCCTGACACCTGCTAAAATTAGTATAGGGGATTATCTCATCAACTCTTTATAATAGATGATGTGAATGATCATTTATCTAATACCTTCTCAGTGAGAAAACTTATGCTCAGAGAAAAAAGAAATCCACAATAAAGAAATTCAGTAGAGTGTAGAGACAGACTCTCTGGTTTCATAATTTTTCATCATAATCCCAAAAGGTGAGAACTATATAGACCTCATTAACACCAGATATTTCTTGCTTATAGATTCCAAATAGCTATATAATATGAGTCACCATACACAAAATAATCATTTTCGTGTACTCTCATAAAAAAGTAAAAGTAACAACAGATGAAATTAATTTCAATAATGTGTATTATTTAATCTAGTATATCCAAAATATTTTGGCAACATGTAATCAATGTGAAAAATTATTAGTGAGATACTTCAAATCTCTTATTCTAAATCTCAGGAACCTAGTGTCTTTTTTACACAACACGCACCTCAATTAAGAGAACCATGCTTCAGGTTCTCAGTGGCCCCTTTCTGGGTTATAGGTGTCATATTGGATAGTAAAGATCCAGACAGTAGCTCATGTTTAATATTTAATGCCTAGTTGGTCTCATAAAAACTTGTAATTTAATTAAGCTTCATTTTCTTATATGTAAAACAGAATACCCCCCTCCAATATCATAACTTCTGGAGAGGAATTTCAGCAGGTGCCTCTCATATGATCTCATTAAGAAGTTTGTATGAACAGTTTTGAGATCCTGTGGATTTATGGACCCAATTATGTAGGGTTTACACATATGTACTGATGTTACCTAAAATATCCTTCTTATAACATGCTCCTTATGAACCGGTTTTGTGGGTAGAATATTTACGTGCTTTTGCTAGGAACATAAGGATTATAAAGGAACTATGCTTTGTGCTGCTTACATAAATGGATTTGGAAAGGAAAGTGGAAAAACTACAACTTTATGATAAACATTGCCACCTCCCTTTAATGCATTATTATATTTTATAGCTAAATTACAATGGAACATTGGAGTACTTGTGTAGGCTGAATGAAGGCACAGACATAGTCAAAGAAACAAAAAACTAAATTTGACTTATTCATTTATAAAAAAAAATCTCATACAGCTGCTGCATCAGCTTAAGTGAGAAATATGCAAACATGTCAGCAATCTCCACCCTATAATCCTGCCAGGACAAAATTAAACAAAACAACCTCCCAAATTATTAAAGTCCAAGTGTTTAGGAGAGTGCTCTACATTATAAACTATAGGCAGACCCGTATAGCAAGCACATGTCTCTATACTTTTGGACTATATAATTGTATGCAGATGTAACAAGAGTTATGCAATGGACTCATTCCTTTAAAAAAAAAAGCACAGTAGAAATTCAATATTAAATTCCTTTAGATGCACTGGGAGAGCCTATTATTTAAAACATTCTTTTATAATATGCTTAATCACCCCCTAATTCTCCATTTTTAGCCAAGTAAAATTTTAATATAGAAAATTTTCAGTATTTAAAGTTGTAGCCATCTTTAAATGCTCCAGAAAAGTATGGAGAAAAAAAGAAAATTGCTACTATATGTCAAGGCCACCTCCCTGCCATTGAAACATGTCTCTTTCATGCTCATAAAGTGGTCACTCGTACAATGTACAATGCTGTTTCCTGTATCTGGGCAACCTTTTTAGCATTCTCACTTACCATTTTTGTCTTCCCATCCCCAAAACAAACAAGTCTCTTTGATTTCCACCTAGAATCATTTTTAACTCCTTGACAACAAAGTACATTGAATGAATTACTTGCACTTGGTGACTCAAATTCCCGTTTTTAGAACTAGTGAATTTTACGTTTTGTGACTTTATATCAAAAACTTTCTAAAATTATTACTATACGCTTTCTATAAAAAGAAAGGCATTAAGTGATCAAGAGTCTTCCTCATCGTCATACAGTACTCATAAGCTCATGTTTACTTGTTCTTTCCCCTTGCCCCCCATCCAAAACATCTTATTGGCCACTGTATTGGTTTGGTAGCTCTACCATTATAAAGCACTGTAAACTGGTAGCTCACTACAGAAGAAATGTATTGTCTCATAATTTTGGAGACTGGAAAACAGAAATCAAGTTTTTGGCAGAGTCATACTCCCTGTAGGGAAGCTCTTGGGAACGATCTGTTATGTGCCTATATCCTAACCTCTGGTAGCTCCAGGCAGTCCTTGGCTTTAGATGGATTATTTCTTCCAGTGTGCTTTTATAGGACCATGTTCAAATATTCTTTTAAAAAACCCATTTATTTATTGCTTCAAGTTACATATTCATTATCACCCCTTCCCTCCACCTCCTCCCAGTCTCACCCTGCCACCCTCTACCCCCTCTCCCACCCATCCCATCCCTCTAGTGTGGGGTGCCTCCATGTGTCAGCCCCCCTCAATTCATTAGTCACATGAGGTTTAAGAGCTTCCTCTTGCACAGGAGACATACATGGCAGTTCCACTAATGTAGAGTGTCTCAATAACAAGTAACCATGCCATGTTCCTGTTCTTTTGGGTCTATTGATTGGTTGGATGGTTATCCTGTACTATATGGCAAAAATCTAGTTATAACTGAGTATATGCTATGTGTCTCTTTCTGAGTCTGAGTTAGCTCACTCATGATGAACTTTTCTAGTTTCATCCATTTGTTTGAAAATTACATGATTTCTTTGTTTCTGATAGCTGAGTAGTATTCCATTGTGCAAGTGTACCACAGATTTTTATCCATTCTTCTGTTGAAGGACATCTGGATTGTTTCCAGTTTCTAGCTATTATAAATAAAGCTGCTATGAACATAGTTGAGATGTCTTTGTGGCTTGGTGAGGAATCTTTTGGATATATGCCAAGAAATGGTATGGCTGGGTCTTGAGGTAGAGCTATTGCAAGTTTTCAAAGATAATGCCAGACTGATTTCCATAGTTGTTGTACAATTTTGCACTCCTATCAGCAATGGAGGAGTGTTCCCCTTTCTCCACAACCTAGCCAGCGTGCTGTGATTTGAGCTTTGATATTAGTCATTCTGACAGATGTGAGATGGAATCTTAAAGTTGTCTTGAGTTACATTTCTCTGATGATTAAGGATGTTGAGCATTTCTTCAAATGTCTCACTCCTATTAGAGATTCCTCTTTTGTAAATTCCCAGTTTAGTTCTGTACCCCATTTTTGATTGGGTTATTTGGTTTCTCGGTGTCAAATATTCTTTTTGTATAAAGTCAACAAGCCCTCTTTTGAAGCTATCACCCCATCCCAGTAAAAAATCCTATTATTACCAGTAAAAAAAATATACAAGTAAAAAATGACAATGAGAATATGGAATTAAGGAAACCTTTCCATATTTTAATGACTATGTACAGGCATTATGATCATAATTAGTACAGCTATTATGAGAATTATAATTATGATTTGTATTGATTGTGATTAGTACATCCATTTTTGACTAGTACAGTCATTATGATTAGTACAGCTATCTTGATGAAAATTAGTACAGCCATTGTGAAAAACAAGATATAGTAATTTAAAAAAGTTTGGTATGCCCTGAGGTTCTATTTATATAGGTGATATTATATAGGTTGAGTAAGTTGTATTTATGTATATAGGAATATATGTACAACAATAATTAATGGAAAAAGATGATGAATTTGAGAGAGGGGGCAATGGAAATGAGTGGAAGGGTGGGAGAGAGAGGAAAGGGGATAGAGAAATGATGTTATATTATATATTATGACTTCAAAAATTAAAAATATTACAAAAACAGAACTAGTGTATGAATCTAGTTATTCCACTCGTCTAAGTATGTATCCAACAGAAAGGAATCAGTATGTAGAACAGACACTGCCTTCCCATGTTCATTGTAGCATTAATAATAATTAATAATTAACAATAAATGTATAGTCCTCTCCCTCAATTTTGACACAGTTTACATGGGGTAGAGACAATCATGAGTGTGTGATCTTTCATGTACTAGGAAAAGCCTTTGATGCTGATGTGATTTAAATTAAAGTAACTCAACATGAACTTTCAATATTATTACTGATGTAATAATAATGTTATTTATCATCTCCCCTCAAACAGATTGAACTGGAACATTTCCTGAAAATGATTTTGGCTGTTTCTTTTCAGCAGTGTATGTAAGAAATCTAGACAATCATATCTGAATAAGACAAAGACATATGGACACATTTATCCTACAGTAGAGTACAGCAAATTATGAAAATACTGAACAAGTACCTAGTTATATCAGTTTGTGCTTAGTGTTAAATCATACTTTGCACAAGAAAATGTTTCTGCACTCTTTCATGAACTATAGGTTGTCATATAGCAGAGAACATAATCTTATAAAAATATTCTAGTCCCAAAATTATTCAACAGTACATTTCATGCACCTAATAAGCAGAAACTCTTAATCAGCTCACAAAGTGAGTTGCTAAATTCTACCATGTCCTTTCTTTCTGTGTGCCTCAAAATAAAAGCTTTGTATTTAGTAGATAAAATTTCTCATATATTTTCCTTCATCTTGAATAAGGCTTGTTTTCTTAACTTTTACAATTTGAACATGTAACCTTTCTACTACTTAAAAAATCCCCTAAAATTATTGCACAAATTCCATAGATAGCACCTGCTGTGACCCCTTTGGATTCCATGAGTGATCACCAGTGTGTGGTGTTCAGGCTCCAGTGCACAGCTTATCCTCTGAAGTGCTCGATTACACAATAGAAGTTCAGAATCCTTTGGTATAAAACCCAGGCATACAAGCACAACAAAGAGAAATTTTTGTCAAGGCAGTTCCAAATTAATTTTTCCTACACATTTCATTGTGTGTGATGTTTCATCGCTCCTTCTATAATCTTACTCTTTTTTTTTAATTTTATATAAGTACTTTATTTTTTTTCTTCAAGTTACATCTCAGTCACAAACCCTTCCCTATTCCCCCTTCCTGTCCCACCCTTCCACCCTGTTCCCCCCCAACAGCTTCCCTTTTCAATCCAACAAATGGTTCTTTCTCTTATAACAGTAAATTCTATACAAAACAGCAGAATTAAATATGCCACATTTATGAGAGTTAAATGGCCCAGTATACCTTCCCAATGTCCAGTTCATACTTTAACCTTCTACCTTCTAACCATCTCCATGAGTTTAAAGTTCTATAACTGACTTAGTTTTCATACTAACTTGCATCACTATTATAACCATCTTCTTAGATCTAGAATGCCCTCTTGATTCCTAAACAACTCAAAATTTAGCTATGAGACTCAAGCTGTCTATTCTTCAACCACCTCAGAGAGCTGAGAAGGATAAATATATCTGATTATATAGGAAGTGCAGGGCCTGCACCTTCCAATACTAAGAAATGACAAACCAGTGACTACCTGGACAGTTCCCATTTTCTCTCCATACATTCCAGCATCAGTCTTCAGCCTTTTGGTCCTGTTTCTCTGACAGACATTTATTGTAGAGCAGGGATTATATAATCTTACTCTTATTAAGACTGCAGCCAAACTCAAAATCCACATGTTTTATTAACACAGGTGTCTCATAACAACAATGGGAAAAAAGTATTTTGCAAAGGGACTTAGAGTAATAAATAATGATTCCAATTTTTTGTTATTAAAATTAGACTATATACATAGTAGAATCTTATGCCAAATAATGTCTTTAAAATGGAAATATTATTGATATTGGTATATGCATCTCCACCTTTACTCAGTCCCACAATAGTTCTAAACAACATACCCTTCTAATCTCATTTAACATAATTCTCTGAGATTTACCTGTGTCCAAACCAAAGACCAAGCCAGTATGATTCATGCACTTGAAATGACAATGATCAAGAATTAAACATGAGCACAAGCAGAAACAAACAACAGACCCTTAACACAGTGAAGACAGCTAAGCCCAAAGGGTGTCATGGAAGACATTTTTCCCCTCAGAACTTCCCACTACATCAGCAGTTCTCAACCCCATTGGGGAGCAAATAACCCTATTCCAGGGATCATCTGAGACCATTAGAAAACACAGATATTTACAATATAATTCATAAGTGTAGCAAGATTACAGCTATGAAGTAGTAACACCATTTATTTTATGGCTGGGGTCATCACATCATAAATAACTAAAAAGGGTCACAGCACTAGGAATGTTGAGAACCACTGCCCTAGACAGATAAATTTATGTAAGAAACAGTATGCTTCTTAGGCAAAAGCAGCTTCAAGACACAATCTCCTGACACTTGCTCATAACCTCAACAAGAAAAGTCTTGAAAAATGTATGAATGGGCTTGAAAAAAAATGAGAAATATATACCACAATCTCAAATCAGAAAGAAATATCCTAGAAAAATTCTGGAGTGTGTATATTTAATGCAATTACAATTAGAACACAACTTTGCAGGGTTCTGAAAACTTACAAAAGAAAGAACAAGTGCATGGAAAATGTCAGCAATAGTATGTAAAGAAGAATCTTGAGGTGGACCTACCACAACTGATATGCTCCGCAGTAATAGAAATCTGACTAACAGAGTAATGACGCTAGACAACAATTACGCCATTAGACCAGAATTAAAATTCAAGAAAATGCTACTACCACACAAACATAGGTTGTAAACAAGTTAAAATAGACTCAGAGAAAAAGAAGCTAGATAGGATGCCTTTTTTCTTTAGGCAACTAACCAATAAGAAATAATACCCTAAAGTTATGAGAAGTATTGGGATAATAAATGTTTGAACATGTGTCAGACAGCCATTCATTTATTACCATGTGTGTGTGTATGAGTGGCTTAACACAGTGTACTTAACACACAGTACGTGTGAAGGTCAAAGTCAGTTCTCTCATTCCACTGTAGGGTGAAGGGAACCAACTCAGGTCTTTCATGTTATACAACATGTACATTTATGTCATGAACAGTCCCATGAGTCCTAGACTAACTCTGTATCAAAATTATAATAATAATGATAATAATAAATATAATTATTAATGTTATCTGTTACTTTACAATTTTTCCTTTTAGAGTTTGATATCTAACAATCATTTTTGACAAGTCCAGGCAAAAACACTCAGCTAACAAAGCAAAGTTAATATTATGGAGCACATCATGCCTTAAATATATTAACTATTAACTGGTTAAAGTCACAGATGTGAACATTTTCATGTGAGATTGCTGGGAGCACAGTGCCTCAGGTTTGATTAGGCATGAAACAACCAAGAAAACAAAACAAAACAATACCCAGAACTAAATAAACACGAGAGTATTCATAGACCCATATAAATAATTCACTAAACAATTAAAATGATAGGCAATTACTATGAAAAACACAAAGTATTTCATTCTTATTGCCACAATTGATCATCATAAAGCTACTGTGAAAAGTACAGCCATTGTTTTATGTATGTTGTGAGTGTGTAGATGCCTATGTGTGAGTTTACTGAATGAGTCTATAAGGTATACTATGTATGTACATGTTGAAGCCAGAGGTCAAAGTTGAATATATCTCTCAATCACTCTATGCCTAGTTTTTAAACAAGGTCTCTTGTTGGCTTTGGGTGCTTTATGACTTGGCTAGAATATCTGGCCAGCAAACCAGAGGGATCTTTTTGACTCTGACATTCTCTCAGTGGTGAAATTAAAATGTGTGCTGTCGTGCCCAGCTTTTAGGTGGGTACTATGGATTGAATTCTGATCCTCAATGCTTGCCTGGCAATCACTTTAGTGACTGAGATATCTTCCCAGACCCAAGCTATTGCCTTTATTTAGTGCATTTAACAGATATGGAAAACAAGATTCCAAAGATGTTAACTTATTTTCCAGGATGATAGTAAGTTAATTTGCAAAACTCAAAATTAAAATAGAAGCCTTACTCAATTTGAATCTATACTTTCAATTAATTACTCAAACTTTTCTCCAAATAACTAGCAATTTGTACTAAGAATTATTATTAGAAGGCCCTGTTTACATAAATTTCTGAGTTCAGTCTCTCATACTGAGTAATCTAGGCATGGTAGCATTTGTCTTGAAATCCCTGAATTCCAGAAAGAGAGGAAGGAAAATCAGAAGTTCAAGATCACATTCAGCTACACACAAAATTTGAAGTCAGCCTGAGATATATGAGACCCTGTACCAAAAATATGATAATAATAACTATTATTAGTGATGTGAGATGTCACTGTTCTCCTGGAGTAGCACATTGTTTGCAATTATACAAAATAAAAGCAAAATAATTACTTTAGCACCAGATTTTATACAGTTACTTTGGTGCTCCAGGTACTATGCTACATTTGTATCTACAGATATAACAAAGATATAGAATCTTAGTTTATAATTCACAACTCTATGATGACTATTATGACTTTTATTCCACAAATGACAATGCTATAATTTACAGCGGTTTAATTCTCTTGCTTGATGTTACATAATGCAGAGCCAAGATTAGAGCCTAACACTAAATGGAGGCAATAGGCTGAAGAGAAGAGACAATTTAGAGTTGAATAGGAGAAAGATGAGTTGTGAAAAGAGGCATATATGAGGGCTATGACACAGGGATCTCAATACCTTGCTGTGTAACTTGGGCTTTTACTACTGGCAATGATTTGAAATTTAAAGCACAAGGAGGTGGGGGACTCCCTTCTATAAGAAGAGAAAGGAAATAGAGGGAGAAGGTGGGAAGGTGGGACTTGGAAAAGAGGAGGTAGGGGGCTCTCATCAAGTTGTAAAGTGAATAAATAAATAGGGAGAAAAACGTTCTCTCTAACGTAAAAGTAGTGGGTTGGCGGAGGTGGCTTTGCTTGCATCAGGTGTGACAGAGGCTGTTTGATCCCCTTCTGTTCTGCTTCTCCTTCTGGGAAAAAGATAGGCTACATTCTCCAGATTCTCTTGCAGCTATGTTGGGTCCTTGCATCTGAGCACTATTAAAAATTTTGTGCCCTACTGCATGATCTGCCTGTATTTCAGCCTGTGTCATTTATTCCATTTATTTCAGTCCTCTGTACTCTGACTTCCTTTTGCTAATGACAATGGGGTCATATATAGAATATGGATTACTGCTCCCAATACAACCACTGACTCTCAATTTTCTTTAATATGAATTTAAACAACCAATAATATTTTTCTATCTTGCTCTAAAATAAAAATTTGGATGTCAATACTTTTCCTTTCTAGACTATACTAATTAAACATGGCCTATGACATGTAGGTGCTACACAGCTGTGGAATTGAAAGTAGATCACTCCTTGGGAGTCCTAACTCTGAACAGGAAGCACCTCACATCATTCACTTTTTGCAAGTCAGAGAGGTTTTTTGTCATTGTTGTGACTTTTACAGTGTTTGTACAAGCAAAACCCTTTGATTTTATACTTATGACAGAAAAAAATGTATCTCAATAATCCTTGCTTCCTGGAATTCATGTTTTGATCTCTCTCTCTCGCTCTCTCTCTCTCTCTCTGTCTCTCTCTCTCTCTCTGTGTGTGTGTGTGTGTGTGCGTGTGTGTGTGTGTGTGTGTGTGTGTGTGTGTGTTGGTGTGGGTGTGGGTGTGGGTGTGTGAATTCAAGACTGAGCTATGTGATCATGGGAAGATTCTCAAAATGAAAGTATGTGACTTTAAGAGAATGAATGCAGCTTTTGTTTTATTCTTTTACTGCAGAGAAACAGGTAGCATCCCATGGAAGACAGTTAGATAATCCTTCCCCAGGGGAAGTTTACATATGGAAGGATGGAGGTGTTCTGTCAGTATCTGTTACAGTGCATCAGCCTCACAGGTGTGGCACATGGGAAGTAGATGCTACAGTGTTCACCTAGCTTTCCCAGGGCACCGTACACCAGTCTGAAGTTCTCCAGCTGAGCTCTCGATGTTATGAAACAGAGACAAGCCATCTCTATTGCGGCCTTTGGAATAAATGACTTAAAAAACTTAGAGGAAAAAGAACTATCTATTGTTGTGTGAGGGCAATCTGTTACATGAAGGTAAATAATATGTCTCTAGCAAATCCTAGCATAAAAGCGAAGTAAAATTCAGGAGTAGCAAGTCCATCCCTCTCGCTTTGATGCTGGTGTACGGGCAGAGCTGAGGCTACTTTTACTTCATTCTCCTGACTCAGAAGAAACCATAAAAGTTACTGCTGTGCTCTTTATGACTAGGGAAGGAAGCCGGGGGCACTGTCTTCCTTCAAATGATGTGATTTCCAAAGAGAAAGGCAGTCATTTCTTTTAAGCTGTGAGGTTGGCATTCTATTTCTAATTTGAATGAACTTCAAAGTCAAATGCAGTTTCAGAGTATTATCCCATCTTGGACATGTGTTACTTGTAGCATGCTGAGCCATAAAATCCCTTTCTACAGAGCAGATTGAGAGTTCTCTCCATCAATCCATTTTCGGTACTCTAAAAGCTGCCAGTGGATTTGTCTGTACTTATCTAGACAATGAAAAGTTCCTGAATATTTCTCTAGTGCGAAAAGTCAGGTGATTCTGATGATGTCTAAGACAAGAGATAGCATTTCCAAGTTGAGACTGATCTGACTAAGCAGGATGATTTTTCAAGAATATCCCATGCAAACATTGTTTGCTTTGTGCTTCTGTGGATCAAGCACGTTCCTGGCTAGGAAATACAGTAACTGGAGAACAAGGTCTTGCCTTCATGCAGATTCCATTCTACTGAGGATAGGCATATTTGTTCTCTACTTCTGCTGGAACAACTTACCACAAGCTCAGTTGCTCAAAACAATGCCTTTTTTATTGCCTTACATTTCTGTTTTAGAAGTCAGCATGGGTCTCACATGAGTTTAAAAAGAAAAATCGAAATGCAACCAATCTGCTTCCTTTCAGGATGTTCTAGGTGACAGTCACTTACTGGCTTTTACCAGCTGGAAAGAGATTGCCAGAATGACTCACCACACGGCCCTGTATATCAAACTTCTTAGTTAGCAATGCTACGTGTCTCCCATCAATGTTCTGGATTTGGTCCCTTCTGCTATCGTCTTCAGTTTTTAACTTTGTGATAAACAGTTCCCTGTACTGGATCCACCATGGTAAATTTACCTCATTTAATTATACCTTCAATATTTCTTTTTCCACGTAAGAGAAGAAATTCAAAGGTTCTGGAAACAAGGGAATCATTATCCTATTTTCAACATAATACTTTTGTCTTTCATAGAAATGTTTGGAATGACTATTTGGTGTTTAGTTTATATAAATATAATTGAAATCATGTGTCATATCTCATGATTTTATTCTTATTTTGTCTTGCACTCTAGGCTCAATTTTAGCTTGCGTGAATAATTAATTCAGAAAGTGCTCCTTTTTATTGTGCCTAGAGTTTTGGAAAATTTTTCCCCTTTAACTTTTAGTAGGTAAGAATTAAAATGAACCTGATTTTCAGAGAAGTAAACCCAATGCACTTATTATTTTTCTATAAAGCTTAGATGTGTGCTGTTTTCCTCAGTGACCTGAATTAAGACTAGTGTTGAAATCTCATTGCTCACTGTTAAGAGCCTAAGGAATGAATTTAGGCCGACCAGGAAAGACCACCAGCAACAGTCATGCTCAATTTCTGGCATATTACATCAAGATTTTCAGAATGTCAGAATCTGTTATAACTCAGATTGAAACATGACAACTTGTCAAAGACTTTTTTTCATAACTGATAAGAGCCTGTTGAGGTTAGCACATAGAACTGTTTGATGGCATGATTTGTGTGATATGATTCCCATGTTCTTTCTTGTATAGTCTCAGAGTTTAGATGGATTTTCTAAGTGTATAGCCTACTGCACGGCCCCTTTATCTTGAAAACAGAACTGCAAAAACATATTGTCACTCTTTGCAAGTCAATTCTTCTGGTAAGGGTTTACAGGCAGTTAATAGTATATAACACAACCTTTAGATGCTGTGGTCGGTTTCTTAAAGAAGTATAATCTGACTCCCACCCTCAGAAACCGTAAACACTTGTTGCTGTAGCGTGATGTAAATACATAAAATAACCATAGGAGACAACAAGCTAACAGATACAAGCCAGCTACACACTGATGAGCTCTGAAAGTGGGCTGGTTTCCTACTAGCACGGTAAAGGCTGAAAAGACGTTGAAACTCAAGGGAGACTTTGAAAAACATGGCATGGCACATTAAAAGTTAAATGAAATTTGACATTTTATTTCATACATAAAAGGCACTCCGTTAAGCACCAGGGAAAGAGGCTGTAAAATATACCAGGAAACATCTGAGTTCATTTGTTTGTGCTTCAGCCTAGGTGTGCGTGTGCTGTGAAGTACATATTCGAGTGTAGTGCTATGGCATTGGCCACAAAACAAGCACATGATACTAATAAGACAGTAATAACAAGTATTTTCCATGAATATGTGTTGAAAAGTATATATTTCATGTCATTAAATCTTTATGTCAACAAGAAGTAGTTACTAATATTTTATTTTAGTTTCTTTTCTTTTTAAAAGAAGATCACAGGACTTAAATGAAGGCTTAATATTCCTACAATTAACAAGTAACGAAACTAGCCTTTTAACTTTATTAGCCTTGGGGAAACCTATTTCTTCAAAAACCCAGTCCTACTTATAAGCAGCAAAATTTTCCATGCACCATCAATTGTTTTTCTTCTGCTGTTGTTCATATGTGGTTGGATTAACAAATAATATCACTATATTGGGGAACTGTGCTGGTTCTTGCATGAGTTTCCCACATATGCTAAGGTTTTTAGCTTTTAGGAACACTTGCAACACATAGCTTGAGAAGAAAGTTTCAAGAGTTTCTTCTGCTCATGCAAGAAGTATCTGGATCGCAATGACGGAGATTCAGTTCAATAGATACAAGACTGCAAAACTATATTGTCACTCTGCAAGTAAATTCACCTGGTAAGAGCTATGTCGCTGTAAAGAAAATAATAGTGGAGATAGTCCTTTCTTTGTTTTAATTGTATGCATGTATATGTCTGTGTGGGGTTTATGTATATGTGAGTTCAGGTGCACGAAGAACATTCTTTGGATTCTCTGGAACTGGAGTTTCAGGCTGTTGTGAAATACTTGAGTGTGGGTGCTGGGTTCTGAACTCATGTCTCTACAAGAGCAGCCAAGTGCTCTTCACTGCTGAGCCCAGCGCCATTCTTTTAACCTTTAAATGTACATCTTAGAAATCACACATTATTAGTTCACGGAGACTTTCCTCACTTAACTTTTTTTTTTTGTAAGAAGATAACTCCTCCATTGTGAATACAAAAGAGAAAGCAAGGTGAACACCAGCATTCATCTCTCGCAGCTTCCTAATTGCGGATGTAATTGTGAACAGCTGCCTCATGTTCCTGATGTCAGGGCTTCCCTCAAATTTGAAGCCAAAATAAGTCTTTCCTCCTTTAAGTTAGTAGGTAGGTTTTTTTGTTTTGTTTTGTTTAGTCAGATATGATAGCATAACAATGATAAAAAATAATTTACAAATAATGTATATGTAGGTTCTTACTTTATATGTAAATTTCTGATCTCCTGCAAATCAATTCTTGTCTAAGATACAAAGTAAATATAATATGTCTAAATGGCTATCCTGCTGTTGTAGAAGCTATATTGTACCCAGAGAGTTGACATGCCTCTTGACTTACACCCCATGTCCCCACAGGCCCTCTCTGCTTCCAGACTTTCTGTTGCATTGAATAGCTCCTGTACCAGTTTCTATGCTGTCTTAATCAGATATATTCAAATGTATTTAGAACAAACAAGGAACTTCCCTGGGACGCTTTTATTTCCCAGGGATTTCCTGGATATATTCATGTTTATTCTTCTCATATAAATTTTTATATCAGCCTATCTATCTTCAAAACAAAGGCTGTTATTACTATATACTAAAATATTTTTTATTGAGTTAGTTGCTTAACTGAAGAAATCCAACATTTTCTGCTGTATCATCATCCTACCCAAGATATGATAATATCTTTTCTATTATGCATCTATTTTTATGATTTTGAGTAAAAGTTTTCAATCATGTTAATTCTGTACACGTTGTTTCCAAATTAATGAAAATGTGTTTTTCTTCACTATTGTCCATTTTACCTTATTATGTTAAATTTTATGTCCTTCTATCTTTCCTTGTTTGAGAAATTTTTATCATTTTATATCTGGGGATTTCTAGTTATTACCATATCGGCCTTAAAAACTGTTACTGTTCCTTTCACTTCCACTCGAAGTTCACCAGTGTTTAGAGGAGTTCTCTTGTCTAATGCTGACAAATGACTCCCGTACAATTTCCAACAGTACTGGAAGTGAATATCTTTCACTTGTTCCTAATTTTGACTAAAATGCTCAAAAGATTTCCCAAGTAAGTATGCTGTGAGCTTAAGACCTAGCTATATATATATATTAATGTACTATAGTAAAAATGAAATATGAGAGAATTGAGTGATGGCTTAGTGGTTAAGAGTACTGGATGCTCTTCAGAGGGCTGGCTCAATTCCCAGCACCCACATGGGTGCTCATAACCGCCTGTGACTTCTGTCCTAGGGGATCTGCTGCAACCTTTTGGCCTTCACAGGCACCAGGGACACAGGCGATAAACAGACTTTTATGTGAGAAAATCATACCTACACATAAAATACAAATTAAAATCTTCCTTAAAAAGAAAGAGAAATGCAAGTTCTCAGGGGCCTTTTGGACACAGAAGCACTTTACTACATGGTATGTTTCCTTGTGCTACTGTTTGTCTTATCATCTGAGTTTACATTTGCTAAAGTTCTGTCTCAAAGTTCTATACATTTTAGTGGGCTTCCCTAGCCCATTTCCCCACAAGCCCTCTGTATTTCACTGCCTGACTGAAAAAAATCTTTGTTTCACAGGAACATGGAATCCATAGCAGACATTTCATGGAGCATAGAGGACCACAGAAGTAGCAAGTATTTCCTTCCAATCTTAAGTAAGTATGCGCACAAGAGTTTTGCCTTATTTCTTGTGAAGTATTTCATCTTCTCATCTCAGCAGCCCCCAGTCATTTTACGTTGATATTTGTTTACAACAGATTATTCCCATTTATAATGCGTGAAATTGATCCAGAGAAAAACTGTTGATCTTCTCATGGATGAGGATTAATGTATCATTTCTGAAGCAAATGGCCTTTTCTGTTATTTGTGTTTGTTTGCTTTGTTTCTTTTCTGTTTGGTTTTCTTGAGAGAGGATCTTGTGTATCCCAGCATGTTCTTCCATTTGTAATTTAGCTTCTCTTGTCTTTTCAGTGCTGAGATTAATGGCATGCACTTTCACGCTATATGTGTGGTTCTAGAGACTGAGTCAGGGCATCAAGCATGCTAAACAAGCATTCTACCCAATTGCTTCTTTCTGTGACATATTTAAATATTTCTTGGCATTTGTTATTAAGCATTTCAATGTATTTGGCAACACCCAAGGACCTTCTGCTGACTCATTTTTACTTATGATAAGATGTCTAGTATTCATCTTTGTCCTATCAGTCTCTTAATTAACGTGAAAGAGTGATTATTGCAGAAGTCCCAGAACATGGCAGCCCTAGTGGTCTGACATTTCTCAGATACTTGTAATTAGCTCTGTTCTGTTCCTCTGAAAGCTAGATCCATGTTCACATTAGACTGTTGGAAGGCCATCACTCTCTTGACATCAAGTAGCATCATTTTCTCTTCTTGCCATGCAAAGGACAGACAGTGCCTCAGAGAACCTGGATATTACAGCGGATTGAAGCATTTAGCCTGTTATATTGGTTACCTAGTATATCTGTATGCACTGTCTCATTATGTCTAGTGCCTCAGTGAGAGAAGTAGTCTGAACAGGTAGTTTCATTTACATTTCAGAAAATAACTAGATCACTGAGGATTTTATAAGGATGATCTATGCACACTGGAGTGCAGTGCTTGACATACTGTAGGTCCTCATTAAACTTCCAATACAAATAAGGAAAGATGGTTAACTTACAGTTCTGCATATATATATATGTCTATATATGAATATATAAAGAGATAGATAGATAGATATATAGATAAAGATATAGATAGATGTATGCATGGATAGATGGATAGATTAGATGATATAGATTAAATATAGATATGGCCTTTATTAATATTCCTTCCCTTTGCCTCATTCTTATGACTCATAACAACATCTAATAATAGAATCTTAACTTCCCTACTTTCTGCTCGCACAGCCTCAAACTATCCTAACTTAGGGCCATGGCTTCAATTCTGTGAAATTCAGAGCTGAGGTCCTTAGGACAGCAATTCCAACTCCTACATACTAAATCCGACTACAAGTGAATAGATGTCATGTGTATCCTTCTGAGTCTGGGTTAGCTCACTCAGGATGAGCTTCTCTAGTTCCATCCATTTGGCTGAAAATTGAATGATTACATTGTTTCTGATAGCTGAGTAGTATTCCATTGTGTAGATGTACCACAGTTTTTTACTCCATTCTTTGGTTGAGGGACATCTGGGTTGTTTCCAGTTTCTAGCTATTGCAAATAAGGCTCCTATGAACATAGATGAGGAAAATTTCTTGTGATTCGGTGAGGAATCATTTGGATGTATACCCAGAAGTGGTATGGCTGGGTCCTGAGGCAGAGCTATTCCAAGTTTTCTAAGATATCGCCAGACTGACCTCCATAGTGGTTGCACAAGCCTGCACTCCCACCATCAATGGAGGAGGGTTCCCCTTTCTCCACACCCTTACTAGCATATGCTGTCATATGAGCTTTTGATCTTAGCCATTCTGACAGGTGTGAGATGGAATCTCAGAGTCATCTTGAGTTGCATTTCTCTGATGATTAAGGTTGCTGAGCATTTCTTCAAGTGTCTCTCAGCCATTAGGGATTCCTCCTTTGTGAATTCTCCATTTAGCTTTGTTCCCCATTTTTGACTGGATTATTTGGTTTCTTGGCATTCGTGCTAAAATTCCTGGAGAAAAGGGGCATGCAATGACCATACCTAGAAATAATAAAGGTGATACACAGCAAGCCAGTAGTCAACATCAAATTAAATGGAGAGAAACTTGAAGCATTTCCTCTAAACTCAGGGACAAGACAAGGATGTCCACTTTCACCATATATCTTCAACATAGTACTTGAAGTTCTTGGTAAAGCAAGAAGACAACTAAAGGAGATCATGGGGATACAAATTGGAAATGAGGAAGTCAAATTATCCCTATTTGCAGATGATATGATAGTACACATAAGCAACTCCAAAAATTACACCAGAGAACTCTTACAGCAAATAAACACCTTCAGCAAGGTGGCTGGATACAAAGTTAATTCAAAAAAATCAGATACCCTTCTTTACACAACAAATAAATGGGCTGAGAAAGAAATCAAGGAAACAACACCCTTCACAATAGCCACAAACAATATAAAATACCTGGGAGTACCTCTAACCAAGCAAGTGAAAAACCTGTACGACAAGAACTTCAAGTCCTTGAAGAAAGAAATGGAAGAGGCCATCAGATGATGGAAAGATCTCCCATGCTTATCGATAGGTAGGATCAACATAATAAAAATGCTCATCCTACCAAAAGCAATATACAAATTCAATGCAATTCCTATCAAAATACCAACACAATTCTTTATAGACCTGGAAAAAGCAATTCTCAATTTCATATGGAACAACAAAAATAGCTAAATCAATCCTGTACAATATAAAAAAAAAAACCATCTAGAGGTATCACCATCCCAGATTTCAAGCTGTACTATGGATTGACTTATTTGTGAGGCTTAATTTCACAATTAGGACTGAAAAAGCAGTTAAAATGATTGACAAACTCCCCCATCCATCTAAAATTTTACATCCCTTACACAACACTCATCACAGCTCCATCTCAACACTGATTGCTTTAGTCATGTCCTCTTACTAGTGCCTTCTGTGACTCACAACTGCTCAACATGCACACTGTGACGTGCTCAGCTCTAAGTGGGACATCTACATCATAACCCTCCTCCAAAAGCTCAGAGATCATCATGGAAGAGGGCAAGGAAGACTGTCAGAGCTAGAGGGAGTGCATGTTTACAGGAAACATTTTCCAGATCTGAAGGAGCCATTGCACACATGAGCTCACAACAGCTGTGATGTCAGCACAAAATGTGCACGTGGTGAAGCCAGCCAAAATCCCAGCATGAACAGGGAGAGATTTATCAAGTCTCATCCCCATCTTAGAAGTTATTGACAATTGATGGCTTCTTGGGAAGAGAGAATCAAGCCCCCCCCCACCCCCCAGGAATGTTGCCTCTGAGAGACCAGCTACAGTCAACACAAAAAGGCACATATAGGCACACACAGGAAGCACTAAATGGACTTTGTATGTTTTTAAAAGAAAAAAGAAGCATATAGAGGTCAGAAGGAAAGGTGTGTGTGTGGGTGGAGGATGTCAGAGGAAGGAATTGGGGTGGATGTGATCAAAACACATTGTATGTATGTATAAAATTCTCAAACAATAAAACATTATCATTTAAAAATTTTATTCAAAAGTTCTCTTACTGGATTCCTGAACTTACCAGATGAATTCAAACAAATAAGTCTCATTAGCCCTAAGACACATATTTACTGTATTTGTGGCTCATTATTTTACAGCAAAGAGTGAAGAAATGGTAAAAATGTAATAGTTCTATGAAGAAATTCAAAGACAATCACAACACAAGCTGCAACGAAACAGGTCAGCCACGTGAGGTAAATGCATTCAGACACAGGTCTAGCCCACATAGCCTTCAAAGCCCGTGAAAGAAGATGGACCTGGTACTAATGTAACAAATACAGGATCGCCTTCAGGAGACAGACTACTCTCCTTTATTGGGTGTCATTAAAACCAAAGAGCCATCCCAGATGGTATATCTAGAAGAACAATCATTTGCTTGTATTCAGAACATTCTGGAGCACGTAGACTCTCTTTGATTGTTATTCTTGTCTTTTGGAAATTAAGAGGAAAAAAGAAAGAATTGTTATTTAACCATTCATCAACTAAAGAAAGAGGTAAAGGGAGAGAAAAGGGAGTTTTAGCTTAATATCAAGTTTCCTAAAAATTTATCTCTGATGATGAAACAGTGGAGTAGATACCCAGGTGAGAGGCACCTTCCACTCATCTAAATCTGCCAGGCTGAAGAATCTTGGTCCTTTTATAACTGGGGAGGAATAGTAATGACTTCTTTACTGCTGCTCTAAGTAGGCTTATCCAGAGAAGAAAATTGATTTGGGGAAAAAAATAAAAGATCCAAAGAGCACGGATTTTACCTAGGTAGTAACATAGAACACAGAGCCAATGCTCTGTGATTAAAATATATCATGAGGTGCAGATGTGCAGGGTGTATGCAGGTAATCATTAACTTTGTCATGCAAAGTGGGATGTTATTTTAAAATTGCTTAGAAATCATTCATAAGTATTCTGCTTAGCATATTTTCTTATAAGATCAAGTTAAGAGAAACATTAGAACTTCATTTCTTGAAATTGAGATACTCTGAAATAAGCAGATATTATATTTCTTTTATACACCTCTTACAAGAGTGGAGTTGTCCTAATCTTTGCTTTGCCCTTGATAGCTTTTGGTCTGGTTTAAGCCTTTGTGCCTTTAAAAAAAATCATTTTCCATTACAAATAATTCTTCACAGCCCAATAAACTGTTAAGAAAGTTTGAGTATGTATGCGTGTGTGTGTGTGTGTGTGTGTGTGTGTGTGTGTGTGTGTGTGTGTCTCTGTGTGTGTGTGTGTGTTCTGATTCTTCTCCTGAAATTACTCTTTTTTAACTTAACAGTATTTCCCATCCAGTTATCTCTCCCTTTAGTTATGCTTAAATAATTCTTTCTCCACTTTAGTTTTCATCCCCTTAGGATATTTTAAGCAATCATCATGCCTCTCATCAGCTATGCTTTTAAGCTCGAAATGGCACCCTTATTTACAGATGATGCTATTTGGAACCTAGTGTTTGTATATAGAAGTTCGTGATTGTGGGATTGTTAAAACATTGAAGACAGAGAGCTTGCTTTTTTGTTCAGGATTTCAATTCATTTCTTTCATTCTTTTGTGCTGCCAAAGAAATAAAAGATAGAAAAAAATGACTTGCTCTGAAAACTGAAGATGAAAGAGTTAGCTCTGTTCATTTTGTCTGAAATTTTATGGAATTTTCTCAGAAAAATCTTACTCCATGTTGATTGTTACAAAAGCAATTATTTTGTGCACTACAACAAATCAAATGACTCTTCTAATAAAGTTAGAACTAATTCAAAAAACAAATAGTATATCTGATATGTATATGAGTTTCAGAGAAAAGATTTTATATATATACATATTATATATGTTATGCATTTATGTACTCATGTATTTCCTAAAAGTCACGTTTCAAGTATAATTGAATTTATTCTTTTAAAAAAGATCATTGCAATCAATAGTATTTGCATTCTTTATTTCAGCTGAGCACATGAATAGGAAAAATGAGAACAACAGGGATCCTGTCTTTTAGAAGATGGAAAGACAGAATGTAAACAAATAATAGGAATACAAATACAGAAAGTGTCAAAATAAGCAAGAAGGTATAATTTGGAATGAAAAAAATCAATTATGCTCTACATGAAGTAAAGAATGTGAAAGAAATAGAATGGTTATCAGCTCTCCCTGGCCTATCCAATCATTTTATGGACATTTCTCTGTTATAGTTTCTTAAAGAGCAAGGATCATCAAATTAGCTGAAGGTATTCAGTTATTGCTCTTGTGAAAACTATAAATTCTATCCATTGGAGGTGATGTGAAATTACACAGAATGAGAATGGGGTCTTTCATCTACAAGTGTAAGAAAAAAAAAGATACTATTTGAAATCTGTGTTGTTGAAGCCAATGCATCTCATTTAGAGTCCTATACTACATTATGCTGTCAAGACAAATGATGAATCTCTATGTAAGAACAACTCACTGGAAACAGAGGAAAATGCTTGGGATTCTCTTTGCCATATTATGTTTATATATCCCTGGCTTTTGATGACAGATATTTAAGACACTTATTCTCATTCCAACCATTTTCCATGTCCTGGCCAAACACAAGTTGTTGTGGCTTCAACTTGAGCTGACAATTTTTAGGTAAATTATTAATTGATTGACAAAATGAGTTGGATGTACAACTAACTTCATTAAAAACAATAGGAAGGAAAAACATTGGGCAAGTTGTATTGCATCTAACCATTGAAACAAAATAACATTTCTCTGAATAATATATAGTCACCATGTCAGCAAGTTGAAAGTGTATTAACAGATAAAATAAAATCACAATTTCATCCTGTTTCAGTTTCATTAATTATGAAGCATTATTCTAGTGAACATTTGTAAAAATTGCACTACATTTCACAGCCTTGGAACAAACATAAATAACCAAGACTTTGATGGGAATATTTATAGTTATATTAGTATGTTTTACCAAGACTACGTGAAATTCTAACACTATTCCTTAGTTAAAGGTGTTTGTGATGGAAAGCACTTGGGTTGTAATAGTAAAATCAAAGTTTTAGAAAATGGGATTTAAAATTAGATCCATATGCTTTTATCTTTTGACTAAGTTTTTAACTTACATTCCAGTGTCTTTGGTTCAATTGAGGATGTGGCTGAAGATTGGTCTAACTAGATTAGGGTCTATATTTCTCACCCTGAAAATGCAAATCTTAACCTATGTCTTGCAGGATTGGTCTAAGGATCCAATGTATAAATTAGTATACAGTAAGCACTGAACAAAAGAGTAGCTGTAATTAACAGAAATACGTTTCTCAGATATGTGGGTATTCCTTTTTCTGTGGCCCAGTTTCTTGGCCTGGGTGTGGTAAGTCAGTGGCATTTACATCAGGACTGGCAAAATCCCTTAGCCAAGGAAGGTGCAGTAACAAAGACATTCCTTTTGTCAATGCTGAGTCTAGACAGCAGGCCCAGGATGGGCAGACTTTGGCTAGGGGAGGCAAACACCAGCCATCAGAATAGAATCACATCTCAGCCTCCTGACCAACCCTTATGGGGCCTCACTCCTCCCTCTGCCTCTGTGATCGCCTGAAGCTCCACTGAAGACAACAGTGCCCTGTGGTAGCTAGACCATCACTCAGCCACCACTGTAATTAGTCACCTAGAGCAGATTTCAGATTCTCTGCTCCTACATTCAGGGGGTATGTAAGACTGAGCCTGGAGGCAATTAGCAGGAGACCAGAAAAAAAAAAAAAAAAAGATCCCAATCAAATTGTAAAAGCTGAAACCAAGCAGAAATGTGAGGCTAAACCCGATACATTTTGAGAGAGACAAATACCTGTCTCTTGCCTCATTATTTCTCAACATTTAAGATTAAGTGTGCAGTGAAAGTATTGGTTTTCACTTAACTATTTGGTTTTATGGACTGGAGCCCCAAAGCACTATTAAAAAAAAAAAAAACCTTATCATTGGATATCTGGTATAAAAACAAAAAAATTTAAAATAAACAATCTGAACATCAACTAGTCCTGAAGTTAAAGGTTTCCTTTTTTTTTTTTTTGAAATTTTGTCATTTGAATTTTTCTTTAGTTTTCTGAATGTAATGATAGGTAATAAGAGGAAAAACTAAGGCAGGTGACAGAATAATAAAAGGTATTTTATTTTAAATTAAATGTATGATTTTAATGTGTAATTCCATACCAAGTTTCCCAATAACTAATCCTGCTGCTTAACTATTCCCTTTTTATAGCAAAAGTGAGTTGTAAACACAGTGGAAGGTGTGTTGATCATTTCACATGGAAAGTAGATGAATTTGTACATATACACAAAGCACACCCACACCTCTATGCACACACAGCACACCACACACACTGAGTACATTATAGTGCTGTGTTTTTTTTTTTGTTTTTGTTTTTGTTTTTTAAGTATTAGTCTAGGGGAGAAAAAAATAGCATAATGCAGGTTTGCCCTCCGTGGATGTGATTAGAGTCCTAATGCTATGTTACCTTAAACCGTGCCAATTTCATTTCTACAGTGAAATATGCTTTAGAGGACAGGAAGAAAGCTGATTATTTAATCAAAGGGAGGGAGAAAACCAAAATAATCCAATGTATCTCAGGAAGGAGCAGGGGAGGAGGTGGGAAACCCTCTGAAAGCATTCTAGTAATGGTGCTTCTTTATTTTAAGTAACAAATAAAATAGCAAGACATTTTTTCCCATCATAAAAACCAACTTTGATCCCCAGTACAGCCATTGAGTGGAAAATTGAACCGTAGTATAATTGCTTTCCCTGTGACCGATAAAGTGGTGTAACAAATTTTGTGTTTGAATGATAAAATCAGCAATTGGCCCCTAGCATTTCCCTCTGCCATTCCTCCAAGGACACACAAGTCCCATCAGGCTGTAGGGCAAGAGCAGGGGTGGAGGAGGTAGCTGTAAATCTACTCCAAGTTGTTGTTGGATTCCTCTTGCTTGCTTGCTTAAAGAAATAACAAAAATAATAAAACAGTTCCTGTTTTTCTTTCAATGCCTAATATAAATCACTTGTGAGTGTGCAGAGAAAATCCACCCTTCAATGAAAACTGATTACCACTGGAGAAAAAACTCTGAAGCCATACTGAGAAAAAAAAATTATTTTACTCAAGAGTAAAATCTTGTTAGAATGGAGAAATTGCCTTAATAGTCTCAGTGACAAGTGTCACAGCTGTGTGATACAGAGGCAGCAGCCAGAAACACAGTCCCGGCAGGAAGGAAACAGGCTGCATTGTGTGAGCTCATTACAGGAGGATTTAACTGGAACAACCCAGCACTTCACCCCACAGAAGCACAGCAACACTTGTTCCTTCATGTAGCTGCCTCTTCCCTTTTGACATTACAGTTTCTACTGGCATTGACCATGGTGAATGAAGTCCCCGTGCTCATTTTAATCTGTTTTCTGGATGTTCTCCAGTTCTAAGTGACAGGGGGAAACTTCCACTATAAAGTATCCTGAGTAAGCAGGGAAAGAGAGGAAAAGAACGGATCCCAGGAAACCAGGGGTCAATCCAGTGTTTTCTGGAGTCTCCTCTAGTACCCTGCATTTGACACATTTGACTGTGACCTTATACCCTAGTTGGTCCTTTGAAAATTCTTGCCAACACTCAGCTGTGCAAGGAAAAATGTATTTTTTGAGTAGGGCTGCTTTGGCCTGTCGTTGCGGACCCATGAAGAGATGTTAGGAAAACTGGTTTTGAAGTTCAATTTCTTCAGACTTCACAGAAGTTCTTAGTTCTATTTCATAAGAAATAATTTTCAATTTGGGGAAAGCATGAGCCCTAAAGGAGTCAGTTACTCTCCAGAATGCTTTGGATTTCATTCATGAGAAAATCATAACTGAGCATATTTTGTACAGTTTATCACAATTTAAACAACCAGTAGGTATAGCTCTTTTGCATCATATATACAAATGCATCATTATATTATATATATATATATATATATAATATGATGCATATGTACACACACACACACACACACACACATATATATATAATATGTTTGACCTCTCATTTTGATTAATGTTTTTAAAAGTTTTATTTTTCCTCCAAGGCTGGGCAAGAAGACATTCTTGAGCCCATCCCCAGCCCCATGGCCCAGAGGAGAAGCAGGCACTGCTACAATGAGCAAATATGTGATGATAATTTGGGACAGATGGAGTATGTGGTGGAGGGTGGGGAGAGAAAGAAAAGTGGAGCGGTGGAGAGAGGTAGAACTGGTGACAGTGAGGAACAGGTCAATATGAGGCACTTGCCCAGCCACCTGAGGCCATGGTGATGTCTGGCCCAGGCTACCACCAGGGTCCATTTCTGAGTCTCTGGTACTACTGCAGGCAGGTGGGCAGGGGTGGGGGGTGTCTGTGTTGATGTCTGGGGCCCATGTTACCACCAATGTCAATGGTCTAGACTGCCTCCTGAAGCCATGTTGATGTTAGCCATGCTGTACTGGCCCCACATCTCACTGGCCATGGGAGAGCTGGCCCTGTCCCTCAACTCACTGACCTGCAGCATTAACACTGATGTGGACACGGGAGTGTTGGCCCTGTCCCTTGCAGCCAGAGACCTGGGATGACCAACTCAGCTATCATCCAGGTTCAGATCCAGGGCTTTGAATTGGCTCACTCCTACATCTACCCCATCATGAGCTAAGGGACCACTCCTGCAGAACCAAAGCCTAGGATCTCCATGATTCAGGCCAACAGCAGGTTATCTGAGAGGAGTCTGAGGGAGGATCCAGTATTGATAGTGTAGCAAATGCCAGAGGCCTTGAAACAGATCAATGACTCATTGTAATGAACATTTTCAAGGAAAGCTGTTGGCACAAATGGGTGTGCTGTGTGACATATGCAGATCCCAACACCACTACAGCCAGTGAGTATGTGATGGAGAGGTGGGAAAGATGGTGGAGTATGGTGGTAAAAGTACAGCAGAACTGGAGATGTGACAACTGTGACTGAGGTAAGAGAAGGCTTTCTTTGACAGAGGAGCAAGTCTTGCCTAGAGGGGTCAGAGAGATTGTTTTTTAACTTTAATTTTTTATTTTATTTTTGGGAGTTGCAAGGGTGGAGGGAAGATGGGTGAAAGGGCTGGGAAATGAATGGTGTTTGGTTGCATGTGAAATTCCAAAAGAATCAATTAAAAATTTATGTTTAAAAATTTGTATTCTTTTAACATTAATGTTGGAAATTGTCAATGTGCATCACATAGCAACAGTACCATCATCTTGAGACCCTCTTGCCCATTTTGATATTTTCTACTCATGTCTGGTCATGTTTTAGAGAGGTCTCCAGTCCTCATATGACAATGAAGTAAAAAGCATGACAGCCTGTTACTTCACTTGTGTTTCCATATGTTTGAGAAAGGTAAGTACTAAAGTAGTACCCACAGTGCAAGTGTTGCATGCGAAGGTGCTAACAACTCTCTGCTTTTTGTCACTGGGTATGGGGTATGTTCTTTGTTCCCTGTATTTTCTGTAATTTTAATGACATCAAATGACTTAAGAATCCTCTGCTTGCTATATATTATGGTAGATGATATATGCCTTTACTATTTATACTTTCATTCTTCATAGTTTACACTGTTAACAGGATTCAATCAATTGTCCTTAGAGTTTCTCACATTTGTGGTTTGCTGGTAGTATGTTGTATGTTTGGGCCTGTCTTCTCTTTTCTTCACTTTAAGGTTAGGACTAGAACCTCAACTCGGCTACATTTGATGTTTGTGGAATAAGGAAGAATAACCCAACTTCACAGGTTATAGTTAATCCTTACATAAGGAGATGTCTATGGTTTGGTTATACCATTTTTAGGTGCAACCAAGTATTATATTTGGAATATTAGCAGTTGTAACTGACCATAAATTCTATCAATGTTATTAAGTATGCCAATATAATGTTGACTTTTTAAATATATCAAAGAATTTCTTTAAAAAGACTTCCATCAAAGAATTAGTGCTAGAAGAGGGCAGAACCAGTAAAGATTTAGAAGGGTCCTAGAGGGTCCTGGGAAGTTATACTTCTGGGTGGTTGTATTTACTTGCCTCAGCTATTTCTGAGCAAGTCTTTGAAGTAAGGAAAAAAGAGGTGTGGAATAGTTTTTAATGACACAATAGAAGAAAGTTAGAACTATAGCTGCTATGTCCCAAGTCATCACTTTCTATGATGTACAGAGAAAAAATGATAATACAAGGAAGGACCAATCAATAAACACTGACAATGTAATCACTTCTGTATTTAACACCAAGAAAAAACAATGAATACATTTAGACATACAATTAATTTTCAAAGATACTGAATAAGTAACACACACACGCTATTTTATCTGTTGATGCTTTTACCAAAAACCTCAAGCCATAGTTAAGATAAATGTCAGAGTACATATTTGGGCAAATTGCCTGGAGGAATTCCATAGGGGTCAATCTAAGGTAGGTTCAGTGGTATTTAACACTTTTTATGCATGAGATTGATGTAAGCCACAAGTAAAAACATGAAGATATTATCAAATTCAGAAGCATTGCAAAGAGAGGGGAGCACAGCAAAACAAAATCAGTCAAAGTAAAATGACAGTTACAGAGAAGAGAAAAATGTTTTTGTATTTGTTTCTAAAAGGCATTGCGCCCCAAATAAGTAGAATTTTAAAAAAATAGTGAAACCCCAAATAATCTATTTGAAAGTAGGCAATATATTCTAGGACTAAGAAGCAGCCAACAGTTGGACATGATTAATTAACAGGAAAAAAAATAAATCAATACCACAAAGAAAGCTAATCCTATTCTGACAAGGATGACTTATCAAAAGAAGAAAAGACAAAAATTGCCAGTGACATGAAAGAGAAGGAGGAAATATTATGAACTGATATTGGGTTTGTACATTTCACAGAAATTATGAAATATCTTGGAGGTTTCTGCCCAAATTAAAATCAGCCCTCTTATTCTTATATTAATACAAATCCAAAGGAAATGCTATAGATATGTTAAGGAAATACCTACATCCCCATATCCACTGGAACACTATTAACATCCAAGATATAGAACTAACCTAAATGTCAGTTAACAGAGAAATGGAGAAATGAAAATTTGGTACATATACCCAATGTACTATTGCTCATCATATAAAGCTCTGGGAAAGCCAATGTGGGCTGTTGAGATCTGTAACATCTCCCTGTACCACAGTATCAGATTCTAAATGCTAGCTAGGAGAGAAAGATGAAAATTCTTTGAATCTCCTTCCAGCCTAAGTGTGAGGGCAACAAGAGGACAACTGGCCTTCTCTAAGTTCCATACTCTAAATGTTAACATACAAGAAGATGCAAATGTATTAAAAATGATTTTTAGAATTATATCAAGGCAGGTTTTGCTTGGTGAATTTGATAAAGTCACATTCATCAAATTGCCCATTGATAACCCAAGTCACCTCAAATCTTAGCAATCTAGCTGTTTTTTTTTTATAAAGATGAAAACATTCACCCATTGTTATTATAACATGTTCATGGAACTTCATGCTCTTCACAAGTAAGTAAAAACTAATGTAAGTGGCTAGGAAAATGGCTTAGTGAGTAAAGGAGCTTGTCACTATGCCTGGCACTCTCAGCTCAATCTCCCAGACTCATATGGCCAAAGAAGAGAACCAACTTCTTTTAAGTTATCCTCTGATCTCATCCACCATGCCTTTCATGCACCACCCTCACACACAATAAATAAATTTATAAAGTAATAATCTTTATTACTTTACAGGCAGAAATAAAAATGGAACAGGATGAGTTACTAAATAGAAGATATAAGAGGCTCAAAAGTATACACATGTTATGAGCCTAATATCGTGATATTAGGATTTAGGGTAGTGAATAGTGAAGGAGATGAGAACAGAAGTTCTTTTCCATATCTGGTTAAAGTACCCTGATTTTAATCTGTGAAAGTCTATCAAAATTGGCACATTTGAAGACATAAAACTTTTTTGATTAATTTTAAATAAAGAGATATGTGTCAGTCTCTCTCTCTCTCTCTCTGTGTGTGTGTGTGTGTGTGTGAGAGAGAGAGAGAAAGAGAGAGAGAGAGAGAGAGAGAGAGAGAGAGAGAGAGAGAGAATCTATGTATAATCTACATATGGGGCAGTAGTAACTAATCCTGCTCCTAAAAGTGATAACCTTAAATATGTCATTATGCTACTAACTGTCCATTAGAAGTGGTGATCCTCTCCTCCCCCAAAGCAGAAGAGGCAGCTAAGGTAGATAAATGAAATTAAACTGTCCTCCAAAATAGAACTGGAGAGATGTTCAGCAGTTAACACAGGCTGCTTTCCTGTGACCCCCATGGGGGCAGACCTCCTATTCACCACTGGTAGTGAGGGCAAAAGGGAGGGGGGAGGATCTCTCCCTCACGAACACTGAACACTACCACAAAGCAGACAAAAGGCAGGGCTAGCTCTCCCACACTCACACCTACAGCCTGTCCCAACCACAACCCCCACATCCATGGCCAGCTGTACTGTGCAGCCCAAGGTAGATGCAGAGCCTGCACTTGTATGTGCTACAGCTGGTGAAGGACAGGGCAAGCTCTCCTGCTCTCATCACCCAGAGCCAAGTCTCCCACCTGCCATGGGTGAGGAGTGGTGAGGGAGAAGAGGGTATCTCTACCTCATCCATGCCAGCACAGGGAGATGACTGGTAGGGCCAGCTCTCCCAAGCTCCCATCCTTGGGACCAGCTTACTTGCAACTTCTGAAATGTACTGTGCCTGCTCTCTAGAGTACTGAAGCTGGCTAGGGGCATGGTCAGTTTTTGTGCTCTCATGTCTTGAGGGCCAGTTTTCCCATGATGCCCAGGTTGGGGGAGGCAGTTCTGCACAGCCCTCATACATCAACAAGTCTCGGATATCAGGCCAGACTAACGATGTCACCTGGCTTTTGGTAGTAAGAGAGCCCTATTGTTGCAGGGTCATGGATTCAGATATGGGCCAGGACCCCACCATGGTCCTAAGTGGTATCACCGGCTACTTACATCATGTTATTCCTCACTCTTCAAGTCTCCAGTTCTGCCTCTTTTTGTTGTGCCCAGATCCTTCTTGTACCCCTCACATGCTGCAGTACTTGGGAGAGCAGGCCCTGTACCTCTCTTCTGGGCAGCATAGTAAAGCTGTCCCTGGATATGGGAGTTGTGGGAGAGGCAGCCCTGCCTTTTGCCAGCTTTGCAGTGGTGTTAATGAGGGAACGATCCCCTCCCTTCCCTTTTGCCCTCACCACCAGTGGCAGACAGGAGATTTGGCTCTAATGGAGTCACAAAAGCAGGAGAGCTGTCCTGTCGCTCACATGGTGCAGCACTGGGGAGAGGCTGCCCTGCATCTCAACTTGGAAGCACAGTAGAACTAGCCCTGGATGTAGGGGTTGCAGATGAACCAGCCCTGAGGGAGTGAGCCCAGGAGAACTGATCCTGACTCTTGGCCACTGAGAGGTGGCATTGACAAGGGAAGAGATCTCTTTTGCTCTTGCCACAGGTAGCTGGTGGGAGAGTTGGCCCTGATGAGGTCAGGAGAAATGTTCCACCCCCTTATCTTCTGCAGGAGAGAAAGTCTTGTATCTTCCTTGGGTACATAGTAGAGCTGGCCCTCGATGTGAGGGTGGCAAGCCAAGAACCAGAGCTTGAACTGGCCCACCTCAACATCTACTCCATGGATGAATTGCTGGGCTGTCTGAAGAGGCCAGTTCTACCAACCCAAAACTACAGGATCTCCATGACACAGGATAACGTCAGGATAACCAAAAGGAGTCCCAGTGAGGTTCTAGTATTGACAATGTAGCAAAAGCCAGAGACCTTGTACCAGACCAAGGAATAATTGTAATGAATACTTTGCAAGCAAAAAAGTGTGGACAAAAGGGATTATTGTGGGACACACTGTGACACACGCTGTGACAGCTTCTACAGTGAGAATTTTTTTTCCTATTCAGATAGGTTTCAAGGGTGGAGGGTGAGTCTGAGGGGAGGTGGGAAATGAGCGGTATCAGGGTGCATGATATGAAATTCACACACACACACACAAACACACACAAACAAACAATAAAATGATTTTTTAAAAAGAGTGAGAGAAAACAAGTTGCTCTTCTAGGGGACTCAGGTTAGATTCCTCACATCCACATTGGTGGCTCAAAACCATCTATAACTCCAGACCCATGAGAGATCCAATGCAGTCTGTCTTCTAGTTTCTGAGGGCACCAACCATGCACATGGTACACAGACATAGATGCAAACCAAATACCCATGGACATAAATAAAAATTTTATGAAAAGAAAAATTTCTTCCAAATTAGGAAACATTTCTATGGGCTTTGAAAAGGAGAATCAAAACCTTTTTTTATATATCTTTACATAGATTATATAGACTATTGGCTGAAAGATCTTTTGGCATTTCAGAAGGATGTAAAGATATTTGGCTAGGTACCACATCTGAAATACAAACCTCATTTCATCTCAGGTAATGAGACTGGCATTGCCATTTAAGACTTCAGTATATATTCTCAGCTATAAGGCTCCCAGCATCATGGCCTTGAGTTGACCTGTCTTCAGTATTCAATTCTACAGACATAACATGTAGGTTTCCTTGGTCCATCCTTCTTAGGAGAGTGACCCTCCCTGTCCCCTGACACTTGCCTCCACTGAGACTGACTAATGTTGCAAAAGATGGTGGCTTGAACTGCAGCTTGACTAGACTTGTACAAATCCAGAGAATCCCTAAGGCAGGGGGAATAAGTTGTCAGTACTATGCTTCTACACTGTGAGTATGGAGGCCCCAACCTTTTTGTTTGCAAACATAAGCAGAAGGAATTGTAATCACTGATGGTCTTAACTTTGTGAAGCTGCCCACAAAAGCACATTGGAGGGTTTTCTATATTGATTAAGCATAGTAATAGTAATACAATTTTTTTTTTTTGCCTCTAGTCACATCTTTCTTCAGAATATTCCCAGCTGGGACTGAGCAAGTTTCTCTGATTCTAGCTAGAATACTAATGTGGTAAACTTCAGGGTGACCATTTGACCTATATCTTTTCTTCCTTTCTCTCCTCTATACCTCCCCCTTTCTCCCTGCTTCTGCAGAGAAAATAGCCTTCCAGGTTTCAGCGTGGGGCTCATGTGTCTTCTTGGGTTACCATCGAGGCAGTGACGGATGGTTCACAGTGCTGCCTGCCTTGACCTCGTCAACATCAGAAACTGCTCTCAAGTCTCAGTCATCTTTGACAGCCTTTGAGCAGAGAAATGAGACAGTCTCCCTGACACAAAGGCTTTTGGCCTGGGGTAAAAAATTCCTTTTGAAAAAAAAAAAATTCGAACACTCTACAGACCACACTGCTCTCCATTCATCTTTTAGTCTGGCCCATCCATCCCCAACCCCACATTAGCTTTCAGACATTATAGCCTTTTCTAATTCTTGGAGGCTAGCCACAGCAGCTAAGATGTTTTTATGTAGTAATGGTGCAGTTTTTGCATTGCCTTCAGTGCAAAGAAGAAAGCTGGTCAGTAAGTTTTAGCTTATTATAAGTGGTTAATTTTGAGCTTTGATTAGCAAAAAGGAGGTTAGTCTTGTTTCTTACTAAAACACTCAGTATTCATTTAAGTAAAAGACAAGGATGGAATTAATATGGAAAACAGCTAATTGTGGTAGAATGACATTCTAAAATTTTAAAAATTAACTTACCGCATATAAACATGGACAAGTATGCAATTTAAAAATTAAAGAAATGGAAAGGAACTGGCAATTGATCTTGACATTTCTTAGTTCTATAGGTAAACTATACTAATTATATAGAGTCTCCTTTCCTTGGAATAAAAAAAGGCCAGAAAATCTATTTCTTTTAGAATTCAACCTTAGATCATTCATGCTTTGGAATGTCAAGTCTTTGGGAATTTTAGGAAATAAAGGATATAATAATACATTTTTCAATTCAGAGTTTTTCAGCAAGAATTGTAATATTAGTATTATTTTGGTATCTAGGTGGCTTGCTTTCCTCTACAGCAGAGGTTCTCAACCTGTGGGTCCCAACTCCTCTGGTTGTCACATATTAGATATCTTTCATATCAGATATTTACATTATGATTCATCAGCAGTAAAACTATGGTTATGAAGTAGCAACAAAACAATTTTGTGATTGAGGGTCACTACTTCCTGAAGAACTCTATTAAAGGGTTATAACATCAGAAGTTTGAGAACCATCATTATTCTAGAACCACAAAAAGCAGTAACTGTAGAGTTGCTGATGGGTAGCCATTCCTGGGGGGTGAGGGGGCTCTACATCCCTGGATCCCTTACTGATAGGTGTGACTAAGGTATAAGGAATGAAAAGTTATCCAGCAGTGATGGGGTTGACTACCACTTTTAAGCCTTGACAGTGACATACTAGAACCTTCTTAGTAGAGTTAACAGCTATAGAAAGGAAAACAGAAAATCCTAGTGATTTTGAACTTCAGATAATTGCATCCACTTATACTAGAAAATTTCTGTTTTTATTTGAAAATCAAATTTAAGAGAGCAGCCCATAACTTATTCTTGGTCAATTCTACTTATTATGCAAGATCCCTTCTACTTTCTTGGTTTCAATTGACCAAAAAATTTTTAGATAACTTGTTGAATGTGACCAAGTCTAAACATTCAGTAATCACCTTTTAACCTAGATTAACTAATAAACCTGGCATCCTAAAGCAGAGACAAGTTGTCCGTATGTCACATACCCAATGGCTAACCTCAGAGATTTGGACCTCTTCTTCTTACAGTCTCACCATGACTCTTCTATATTCAATTTACAAATAAATAATAGACTTGTAGAATGAATTTTCAGATGTCTCTCTGCTCCTTACATGATTCACTATTTATATACATAAAAAGGTTGCTTTGGTGTTAATGACATCCACCATGTCACAAGGAAACTGGAAGAGATAGATAATTATAAACCAGGTGTCACTAGAAGGCAGGAAAAAAACTGATTTGGAAAGAAATATTGAGTATATTGAATAGGAGTAAGACCTTTAAAGGGGGCAGAGTACAGACCAGTGAAGAGCTGTGGTTTCACCAAATAGTCCATGAAGAATGAATGGAGAAAACTAACAACCTAGAAGCACATATGAGATATGGACATTTAATGTCCAAGTACCATACAAGTGAGTTTATAAGTTGTAAAATGAAAGCATCTATATTACCATGTTCTCCTTGTAGAAATTGAAGTTAATATTTGTACTGGAAAAAAAAAAACATGTTCTGATTCTAAGGATCACAGCATCTAGGCCATAAACTCTAGAACAAATCATCAACTTGCATGTTCTCTGGAGATGTGACACACAGTAATGATACATTATGGTAGATATTCTGTTCTTTAACTTTCAGAGATTATACTGGGCTTGAAACACACAACAACATACCCAGGGATACTGACTCATGTATATCTTGGAAATTTGGGCAGCTTAACCTCACTCTTCTTTCTGTCACAGCAGCCATTTCCGTGTAAAACATAATCCCCAAATGTAGCAGCTTGAAGTAATTTCTTTAGACTGCTGTCTGATTTTGAAAGGCAAATATGTGAGCAAAGCTAGCATGGGTTCCTTCTCTCCCTTCTATGATGTTTAGACTCTGAGTGGATGATTTAATGCTTGGGAATATCTTGATGGCTGGAGACTTCTGGCATCTCCCCCATTTAGGATATTTTGACTAGAAGTCTGGCTAGAAAAGTAGGACTTCCAATGCAAGTGCCTACACATGGAACCTCCATGAAACTGGAAGTATCCCAACATGTCTGGCTCATGATCCCACACCTCCTATGTGGCTATTCAGGCCCATTATCTCCAGTGCTGCTTCAGAAAGCAGGTCAGGAACTGCATTTCTTTTGGTAATTCATCCTAAAGATCATAACCCTTACATTGGCATTCCCAGACTCAAAGGTAGATTAGACCCCCATCTCTTATAGATACATTATTTTTCCTCAAATGGGAAAATAATAGTATCTCCTTTGTGTGGGTTATTTTTTGGAAGCAGAAGAACTCCTCATGGTAATAAACAGCTAAGAAGAGGATACAGTACTCAGCATACAATTCAAGGAAGCACAGCTAATATTTCAGGTAAAAGGTTAAATGCTAGCAGTTAAGAGAAGACAGGAATTCAGCCTTGGCAACTTTAAACCCATCATTGTCCAGTGCATGCAGGCTTCATGTTGAAGTCCTCTGCATCCAGCCTTGCTTTAAAATCTTGGAGTAAAACTAGACTTTGTGCTAAACTGCTTTCTAACTTTACTCATGTTTGTGCCCATAGAATACCAAGACCCTCGGCCTATATCATGAAACTTCTTTCACACAGGGAGCAGCAATCACTGCAGAGAATCACAACCTGATTTAGGAGCTGAGAGAAAGCTACCATGGGGTGCTTGGTGCTAAACAGGACATCTATATCACATGCACCAAGGCTCAGAAAATCTCATAGAAGATGGACTAAAGAGAATAGAAGAACCAGAAATTGGGGAATATTAGAAAATCTTATCTTCTGGACATAGTAAGGCCATTGTGCTCACAAAACCACTACAGTTGTGGTTACTTACACAAGATTGGGCAGAATACCATTCTATCATGCAAAGGGGATGGGCTCACAAGGCTTCCACCTTACACTGAGTGCGATTTGCAATTAATGGTTGCTGGTGGAGAGAGTACCATTTCATGAGTAGTAAAGCCACTAATAAGTTGTTTATGTTTCAGTAAATAGCCTCCCATCCGTGCTCATGCAAGCAACCATGACTAAATTCAGTGAGTCTCACACAAAACAAAACAAGAGCCATCAAAGCAAAGTAGGATTGAGGTTTGTTATAAAGAAGAGTTTAAGTAGAGAAAAAAGTGGATGAGAAAAGATAGTGGTAAAAGTGTCCAAAATGTATATGAAATTGACAAATAATTTTTAAGAATGTAGGAGTGAAATATTACCTAATCTCGTTGCTCGGCTCATTCTAGCCTCAAATGGTGCTATGAAGGATTCACAGCTAAATGTTAGTTTTTTTCCTTAGTCAAAGAAAAATGCCCAGCTCAGAAAGGCTGTATTCCAATGTGTCATTCTGATAACTCCCTATGGAAATAGGGAGTTAGCAGAATGACACATTGGAATACAGGTTTCCAAGCTTCAAATTTTCCTTCTCCACAAGTAGAACAGCAACACTGAACTAGTCCTGTCTGCCTGCTCTTCTCCATAAGAACAGGGGTTTAACTACCACCTGAGGTGCTGGGCCAGAATCCAGGCATGGAAGCTTGAGGGCTTCGTCTCGCTCTTTGGCCTCTAATGAAGCTGTTGCCACATTTTCTTCCTCTGCCCTGCAGGAAGTCACTGCCATTCTGGGGGACTTCATTAAAAGAGACACTTAGCTTGGGTAAAATGTTCTGAAGATATCTGTTAGGTCCTTAACATAAGCCTGGTCACACTAAATCTACTAGAAGAGATAGTGGGGAAAACCCTCAAAATCATTAGCACAGGTGACAACTTCCTAAAGGCTGAGAGACACTTGAAGAAATGCTCAGCATCCTTAATCATCAGAGAAATGCAACTCAAGAGGACTCTGAGATTCCATCTCACACCTGTCAGAATGGCTAAGATCAAAAGCTCAATTGACAGCACATGCTGGTGAGGGTGTGGAGAAAGGGGAACCCTCCTCCATTGCTGGTGGGAGTGCAGGCTTGTGCAACCACGATAGAGGTCAGTATGGTTATATCTTAGAAAACTTGGAATAGCTTTGCCTCAGGACCCAGCCATACTTCTGGGTATACATCCAAATGACTCCTCACTGAATCACAAGGAAGTTTCCTCATCTATGTTCATAGCAGCCTTATTTGTAATAGCTAGAAACTGGAAACAACCCAGATGTCCCTCAACTGAAGAATGGATTAAAAAACTGTGGTACCCTACACAATGGAATACTTACTACTCAGCTATCAGAAATAAGGAAATCATGCAATTGCAGCCAAATGGATGGAACTAGAGAAGCTCAGCCTGAGTGAGCTAACCCAGACTCAGAAGGATGCACATGGCATCTATTCACTTATAGTAGGATTTTAGCTATATAGTACAGGATATCTACACTACAACCAATGCACCAAAGGGAACATGGACATAGACTTTTTTGTTTCTTTGTTTGTTTGTGTAGTTTTTTTTTTTTTTTTTTAGTTTTCTCTCCCTGGCAATGAGACCCTTTTCACTGGTGGTATTGCCTTGTAGGCCCCCAGTGTATGAGGAGGCTTTTGGCCCTCATATGACTTCTGAACCGGGGGGTGGGGGGGGAGAGGGACTGTTATGTGGGGACACTCCACTCCAAAGGAGTGGGATGGAAGGTTTAGGGGGTAGAAGGTGGGAGGGAGTGGCTGGGAAGGGGGGAAAGAGGACAATATGATGGAGATGTAACCTGAAGGAACAAATAAATAATTAAATAAATAAATAAATAAATAAATAAATAAATAAATAAATAGAGATACTTAGCAAGAGCCAAAGTACAGAAGGGAAAAAATGGGAAGCATTCCCCGCTCACATTCTTGTCTGCAGTCACATTCCACTACCCCTTCAGTCTCAAGGCCACTCCTCCCTTCGTCTTCTCCTATTCTGTTTTTTCACTAAAAATACGTCTTCCATTAGCTCCACCAGTGATCTCGTATGGGTCACAGGGATAAAATAATTTCCAATTTAAACAGGAGCTTTGCAAAGGGGGTGAAAGAACTTTCCAAGGGATGTTTCTTGACACTAGTACCCCCCATGTGTGTAGTTTCCCAACAGTGCAGAAGGCACAAAGGGTGAGGACAACCCTGATTCCTTGAGTTCTTTTTTTCCCAGGTAGAATCAGGTCTCTCCTAATCTACTACAACAGCCATGGTTAGACCCTGAGGGTTTGGAAACTGTACAGTCCTTGCCTGTAAGAGTCGCTAGTGTAAAACATGCCAGGACCGTACCCGCTTGACTTTTATTCCCACCTGTGCCTTGGCATTTCTTTCTCATTAATGGTGTTTAGATTATCAGAACTGAGAGAATGTTGCAGATAAGTGTGTCAGTTCATTTCCCATTTCTATCACACAATCCATGAATGTCTTTGCCATTTATTTTCTCTTGGGAGCAAACTGGTTATTGCACCCCGGATGAACCAGACCTGGGGTCTCAGAGTAAGACAGCCATTGTAACAATGGACTTGAAGTGTGCATGTGTTTTTATTTTCTTAGAGTTTCATTTGTAAGGTTATAAATAGCTAGTGCTCAGAGGTCTCAACACACACACACACACACACACACACACACACACACACACACACACACCAATCTATAATAATATCCATTTCACAGACAAGAGAATAAGAAAGAAGGTAGGGGAGTCCTGTTTGCTCTTGTTTTGTTTTCACAGAGGCTAAGAGCTCCTTCTTTATATATGGCCTACTAAATTTAGATAATTCTGAGCAATGAGCACTTGTATTTTGATTAGTTATTAGATCAATTGGTGATTATTTGTAGATGGTTCTACCACAGAGCAGTTGTCATGCAGACTCAAATCTCTGAGATCCCTAGCACTCCTTGTGGAGGGAGAGAAAAGGAAAGGAAAGGAGATTGAATGTTTGTTGTGCACTACCATTGAGCAATGTGCTTGAGAGTCAGAGATGTTGAAAACATCATATCTATGCTTAGGTCACATGTTCTGAACCAGGGAAGGTCTCTGACAGCTTAACACAAGGACCTAACGCACTTGTGTGGAGGTGCACTTTCTTGTAATAATTAGAGGATGAAAATACTCCTGGCATCAAGTGGGTGGAAACCAGAGAAGATGCTAAGCATCCTTCAGTGCAAAGGATGATTCCCTAACAAATGTCCAGTCCTAAATATCAATAATGCCAAGACTATGAAATCATCTTGATGAAAGCAGTTGTCTTCCAGGGTGAGATATATCTAGACACTTCACCTTTATGTGTTATTCGCAGGGAGGATATATACCTTGCCTTCCTGAAAATTTCATTGCTGGGTATACACTTGCATGTACTTCCATAAAACTTTCCAACCCTCCCAGTCCCGCCCTTCCACCCTCTACCCCATATCCCTTCCATCCCACTCCTCTGGAGTAGAGTGTCCCTACATAACAATCCCCTGCCCCAGTTCAGCAGTCATATGAGGGACAAGAGCCTCCACATACACTGGGGGCCTACAAGCCAGCATCACTAGGGCAAAGTGTCTCGTTGACAGGAAAAAATGTCTATGTCCATGTTCCCTTTGGTGTGTTGGTTGTAGTATAGTTATCCTGTACTATATGGCTAAAATCTGACTATAAGTGAATAGATGCCATGTGCATCCTTCTGAGTCTGGGTTAGCTCACTCAGAATGAGGTTTTCTAGTTCCATCCATTTGACTGCAAATTGCATGATTACATTGTTTCTGATAGCTGAGTAGTATTCCATTGTGCAGATGTACCACAGTTTTTTAATCCACTCTTCAGTTGAGGGGGGTTGGTTCCAGTTTCTAGCTATTACAAATAAGGCTGCTATGAACATAGATGAGGAAACTTCCTTGTGATTCAGTGAGGAGCCATTTGGATGTATACCCAGAAGTGGTATGGCTGGGTCCTGAGGCAGAGCTCTCCCAAGTTTTCTAAGATATTGCCAGACTACTGACATCCATAGTGGTTGCACAAGTCTGCACTCCCACCAGCAATGGAGGTGAGTTCCCCTTTCTCCACACCCTTACCAGCATGTGCTGTCACATGAGCTTCTGATCTTAGCCATTCTGACAGGTGTGAGATGGAATCTCAGAGTTCTCTTGAGTATTTTCAACAAATGATGCTGGTCCACCTGATGTCCACATGTAAAAGAATGAAATTAGACCCATACTTATCACGTTGTAGAAAACTTAAGTCCAGGTAGATCAAAGATCTTAACATAAGGCTGGACACACTAAATCTACTAGAAGAGGAAGTGGGGAAAACCCTCAAACTCATCGGCACAGGTGACAACTTCCTGAACAGAACCCCAACAGCTCAGGATCTAAGACCAACAATCAATAAATGGGACCTCATGAAACTGAAAAGCTTCTGTAAGGCAAAAGACTGTGTCATTTAAACAAAAAGGCAGCCTACAGATTGGGAAAAAATCAACAACCCCACATATGACAGAGGGCTAATATCCATAATTTACAAAGAACTCAAGAAATTAAATGCTAAGAAACCAAATAATCCAATCAAATAATGGGTAGCAGAGCTAAACAGAGAATTCACAAAGGAGGAATTCCTAATGGCTGAGAGACACTTGAAGAAATGCTCAGCATCCTTAATCATCAAAGAAATGCATCTCAAGAAACAATGGTTTTAAATCTATTTTCCTATTATAGGTATTTGAATATTAGCGTTTCTTGCAAAACTCTATATAGATCTTCAAAACAGAAAGAAGTGAGGGTTGTTTTTTTCCCAATAGATATATTTTTGGGTTACTTGGAAAAACAGGGATCTCTTTAACCATTGCAATATTCCTTTTTGGGGACCTTTATACATGAGCATTGCATCTACATCATTCTAAGCCACTTCTTGCCCACAAATCTTCCATTGTCCTACTTTTCCAAAGTTACTCTTTAATTATGGTAATTACATATGTATACACACATTTATATACATCCTATTGAGACCATTTGTCTCATTCCTATGTACATGTATTCAGGACTGAACACTAGGGATTGGACACCTTTCATGAGTGCTCATCCTGGGGAGAAGCTGGTTCTCCTTCTCTCTGTAGCCAGTTGCTTCCTTTTAGTCTTTCTTCTCAGATTTTCCAACAGAAGTTGCAATAGAAAAACTAGGCTCTTGCCCTTTGTACATTATTGGAAAAATGCACAGTTTTAGAGCTTTGGATTCTTGCTTTCATAATTCATGTGCTGAGTAATTTTGAAAACTTACTTTATCGTTTGTGTCCTCAAGTTCTTCACAAAGGAAATAAAAGTCATTTATTAGATAATTATCTAGGTTAATTCTAACTTGTGGCTAATGGACAGCTTTTTGTGTTTTTCAGTTACCTATGGCCACTGGTCTTTAGATTCCAACTTTTAGTTATGCTCAAAAATTATCAATGAATAAAGTCTTATTTACGTGTTATACCCTGAAGGGAAGTAAGGAGAAGAAACTTGCAAGGCACTGACTGTACACTAGCCCTGCAGGAAACAAACTTCCCCATTTTCCCACAACTCAGAGTTAATTATTACAGCTGTAACAGGAATGGGAAGGAACAGTAGAGAGTATGTCATGACTGCAGGACATGTGTTTCTGCCTGTCCATCCACTGTGCCTCTCTTGATGCTAAGTTTGAATGAGTCTGAAAGGAAAGTCTTCCTCTCAGGTACTTACATTTAATCCAAAAACGTACAGTATTTCCAACACTGAAACAAAGAGGATCAGTCAAATTCAGCAACCAATTTCAGAAACTGTATCCAGAGTTGCGACTTTATTTTTTACAAGACCAAATTTGAACTTGCTGTTTTTGGAACTCCAGGAGTACAAAAACAAACAAACAAACCTTTTTGTTGCCACATTGCCATGTGGATTAGTAACGACATATTTTCTAATAATGTTATCTTCTAACATGTGTCATTTCAATTTCATTTCATACTCTTAAGACCAGGGTCTATGTCTCTGGGACAGTGTGTTCCATGTCTCTCACCCAGGATCATAGAAGACATGATCCAGTCATCAATCAAGAAGCAACAACCGCATTTCAAAATGTAGCTTTTCTTAAATATGCTGTTTTACAAATATATCTTCACATTTCTTTTAAAGTACTGTTTACTTTTGAATACCACTTTATATCACAGAGAACAGAACTACTATCATTTCTATTTGTTCAGTTTGGATATTTTGAAGTGGCACTTAGCTTGTATGGCCCAGAGCAGGGCTTTTGATCTTGGCATTATTGACCTTTAGCATAATTTGAGAAATTTGCAATATATTTTTGGTGTGGAGTTCTGCTCTGTGCATGGTAAGTGGTTCAACAGCATCCCTGCCCTCTCCACACAAGGTTTCAACAGTAATAAGCAAAGATGTCTTCATCAATTTCCAAATATTCTCTGGGAGACAAATACTTCCTCAATTTAGAGGTATTGACTTAGAATAAAACACAAAAAGATGGTCCACAGCCTTTGACACTCAATGACAGTCTTTGTGTTTCTTTAAAAGCTACCAGTTTCACACTTAGACTCACCTATTCTCCAAATCCTTACTGACCATTTGCTCTTTCCATGACATATGGAAGAATCTGTGATGAATAAAATACAAATCTATGTAGAAAAGGTTACAGTATAGCTGTGGAGGTAAGACATGAATTATATATAATCTATGAGAATTCTATAAACATTCTATCATGGGGAAGGAGAAATGCAGAGTGCACATATCACTAAACATGCTATTTTGGTCCTATGATTTCCCCCTCTCTCTCTAGAACTAAGGTTTCTTAATAAGTGTCAATTAGTTTCCAAGATGGTCCTGTCCTGTGTGCGTGGTATCTGAGTGATGGGGGACTGAGATTAGATACTGTGGAGCCAACATGAAGACCCGCAGCTGACTATGAAACTCAGACTACATCTGAATTTTCACAGCTCACACTAGGATGAGTCACCACGCCAAAACAGGACACTCAGATCCCAGCAACAGCTGGCACTGTCACTTGTCTGGAGAGGATCTCCAGGCCAAACCACAAGTAATTCCAGCCCACAGCTCCAGCCACAGGTAAGTGGCCCTGCCGGCATTACAGAGTTCTACCCTTCATGCCCTGGACCTGCCCAGCTTCACTGGAGGAACAACCAGACAACAGGAGTGCACAGGTCAGTGAGAAATACTTACCACATTTTGCCAACATGGTGGCAACCAGTGCATATAAAATATGAGTGACAGGAGCCAAATCCTGTCACAATGGAGCAATTGGGAGCTGCATTGACTGCCAACACAGTCTGCATCAGGGTTTCCCTGGCAAAAGCTGGGCCTGGTCACCCACCTGAGCATCTGAGCTTCTGCAACAGCAACTGGACCACTGACTCTGGCCACTGTCCTGAGTGGAGCTCCCAGCCTGAACAACTTGTAGTCCCAGACCACAGTTCCAGTGAAGCTTAATAACTGCTGAATGATTCAGCAGCTGAGCTACTGAACCCAAAACAACATTGTTAGCAAGGAGAGCACCCAGGCTCCAGTGACACACAGATCCATACTCTGGCCCACAGCTCAACCTGACTTTCTGAGGAGACCTGACAGTTCTCACAGTCATACAGATTCTATCATAGGGTCCACTTATCATCAGGAGATAGACATCTGGTTTACAAAACCAGCCAGCCTCTGAAACAGGGGTCTTCCCAGTGTACCAAGACTAGTGGGCACAAGGAACAGCCAGACAACACAAGAACAAACAGATAACTGAAGGCCAGCTTAAGAAAACTACCAGAAAATAAACAAAAACAAAAACAAAACAAAACAAGGCAATATGGCATCTCCATAACCCAGCTATAATGCTACAGAAAGCTTTGGAAATCCTAACACAACTGAAACAGAAGAAAATGGCCTTGATTCTATGCTTATAAAATTAATAGACGTCTTAAGGAAGAAAAAAAATCCCTCAGAGAACAAGAAAATATAACAAAACAGGTGATGGAAATGATTAAAGCCCTTAGAGAAATGCAGGAGCTGTTAAACAAGAGTGGGAAAGGAATAAAATGTTTCCGTACCTGAAAAGGGAAGTTGAAACAACAGAGAAAACACAAACTGAGACATCAATGGAACTGGAAAACCTTTATAAAAGAAAAGGAACTACAGACATAAGGATCACCAACAAAATACAAGAGATAGAAGGAAGAATCTCAGGCACAGAATATAAAATTAAAGAAATTGTTACATTTCCCAAAGAAAATGTGAAATCCAAAAAAGTCCTGACACAAAACCTTCAGGAAATCAAGAACACTATGAAAAGAAAAAACCTCAGAATAATATGAATAGAAAAAAGAGAAGATTCCCCGTTCTGAGCACCAGAAAACATCTTCAACAAAATCATAGAAGGAAATGTCCCAAACCTAAAGAAAGTGATGCCTATAACCATACAAGAAGTCTAAAGAACTACAAACAGATTAGACCAGAAAAGAAAAACCTCGTGTCACATAATATTGAAGACACTAAATGTACAGAACAACAACAACAAAAAGAATATTAAAAACTTCAAGAGAAAAGGTCCAAGAAACATATAACAGCAGACCTATCAGAATCACACCTGACTTCTCATCAGAGACGCTAAAAGCCAAAAGGGCCTACACAGACGTCTTGCAGACCATAAAAGACTACAAATGCCAGCTGAGACTACTATACCCATCAAAACTGTCAACAAACATAGATGAAGAAAATAAGATATTCTATGAAAATACTAAATCCAAATAATATCCATGTAGAAGTCCAGCCCTACACAAGTTACTAGGAAAACTCCAACCCAAGGAGGTTAACTATATCCAAGAAAACACAGGAAGCAAATAATCTCACTGTAGCAAAACCAAAAGAAGATAAGCTTACTCTCTACTACCACCAATGTCAATATAGCAGGAATTAAAAATCACAGGTCATTAATATCCCTCGACATCAATAGCCTCAATTCCCCCAATAAAAAGACACAGGCTAACAGAATGGACATGAAAACAGAATCGGTCATGATGCTGCTTACAAGAAACACACCTCAGCCAAAAAAAAAAAAAGATAGGCATTAACTCGTTGTAAAGGGCTGGAAAAAGATATCCCAAGCAAATGGACACCAGAAGCAAGATGGAGTAGCCATTCTAGTATCCAATACAATAGACTTTCAATCAATATTAATCAAAAGAGATGGGGAAGGACACTTAATACTCATCAATGGAAAAATCCACCACGATAACATCTTAATACTGAACATCTATGCCCTAAATGCAAGGGCACCCACATTTGTAAAAGAAGCACCACTAAAGGTCAAATCTGACATCAAGCCCCACACATTAACAGTGGGAGACTTCAACATACTGTTCCCACCACTGGACAAATCAATGATGCAGACACCAAGCGGAGAAATAATGAAGCTAATAGATACCATGAATCAAATGGACCAAGCTGACATCTACAGAACATTTCACCTAAACACAAAATAATATACTTTCTTCTCAGCACCTCATGGAAACTTCTCCAAAATCGACCATATATTGGTCACAAAGCAAGCTTCAAGAGATACAAGAAAATTGAACTTACCCCTTGTAATTTATCATACCATCAGGGAATAAAGCTAGACTTTAACAATAACAGAAACAACAGAAAGCCTGCATACTCATGGAAACAGAGCAACTCTCTACACAATGACTTCTGGGTTAGGTAAGAAATAAAAGAAGAAATTAAGTCTTCTTAGAATTCAATGAAAATGAGACACAATATACCCAACTTATGAGATACTATGAAAACAATGCTAAGATGAAAATTCATAGCACTAAGCCCCTTCACAAGATACTGGAGAGCACAGAAACTAGTGACCTAAAAGCACACCTGAAATATCTAAAACAAAATCCATCAACGTAATATGCTATATAAACAAGCTAAAAAAAAAAACCCAAAACAAAACACATGATCATTTCATTAGAAGCTGAAAAAACATCTGAAAAAATCCAACACCCCTTCATGTTAAAAGTCTTGGAGAGAGCTGGCATACAAGAACCATACCTAGAAATAATAAAGGCAACATACAGCAAGCCAATAGCCAACATCAAATAAAATGGAGAAAAACTTAAAGCATTTTCACTAAATTCAGGGACAAAGCAAGGCTGCTCACTCTCTGCATATCTATTTAACATAATACTTGAAGTTCTAGCTAGAGCAATAAGACAACTAATGGAGATCAGGGGGATATAAATTGGAAAGGAAGAAGTCAAAGTATTCCTATTTGAAGCTGATATGATAGTATACATAAGTGATATTGATTGTAGGATGGTTATCCTGTACTGTATGGCTAAAATCCAGTTACAAGTGAATATATACCATGTGAATCCTTTCTGGGTCTGAGTTATCTAACTCATGATGAGCTTTTCTAGTTTCATCTATTTGCCAATTGCATGATTTCCTTGTTTCTGATAGCTGAGTAGTATTCCATTGTATAAATGTACCACAGTTTTTTTTTTTAATCCATTCTTCAGTTGAAGGATTTCTGGGTTGTTTCCAGTTTCTACATATTATAAATAAAGCTGCTATGAACATAGTTGAGGAGAGGTCCTTGTGGATTGGTGAGGAATCTTTTGGATATATGCCCAGGAGTGGTATGGCTGGGTCTTGAGGTAACACTAGTCCAAATTTTCTAAGATATCACCAGGCTGATTTCCATAGTGGTTGTACAAGTTTGCACTCCCACCAGCAATATGGGAGTGTTCCCCTTTCTCTACAATCTCAACAGCATAGGCTGTCTTTTGAGTTTTTTATCTTAGCCATTGTGACAGGAGTGAGATGGAATCTCAGGGTCATCTTGAGTTGCCTTTCTCTGATGATTAAGGATGTTGAACATTTCTTCAAGTGTCTCTTGGCTGTTAGAGATTTCTCTTTTGTGAATTCTCAGTTTAGCTGTTTCCCATTTTTTTGATTGGATTATTTGGTTTCTTGGTGTTTAGTTTCTTGAGTTCTTTATAAATTTTGGACATTAGCCCTCTGTCAGACGTGGGGTTGGTGAAGATATTTTCCCAATCTCTAGGCTGCTGTTTTGTTCTAATGACAGTGTCATTTGTCTTACAGAAAATTCAGTTTCATGAGATCTCATTTATGATTGTTAGTTCTAGGACCTGAGCTATTGGTGTTGTGTTCAGGAAGTTGTCACCTGTGCTAATGAGTTCAAACTTTTCCACTTTCTCTTCTATTAGACTTAGTGTGTCTGGTTTTATGTTAAGGTTTTGATCCACTTGGACTTAAGTTTTGTGCAAGGTGATAAATATGGGTCTATTTGCATTCTTTCACATGTTGACATCCAGTTAGACTAGCACCATTTGTTGAAGATGCTGCCCTTTTTCCATTGTATATATTTTGCTTCTTTGTCAAAAATTAAGTGACTGTAGGTGTGTGGGTTTATTTCTGGGTCTTCAATTAGATTTCTTTGATTAACTTGTCTGTTTTCTATACCAGTACCAGGCTGTTTTTATTACTATTGCTCTGTAGTATAGCTTGAAATCAGGGATGGTGATACCTCCAGTTGTTGTTTTATTGTACAAGATTGATTTAGATATTCTGGGTTTTTGTTTTTCTTTATGAAGTTGAGATTTATTCTTTCAAGGTCTGTAAAGAATTGTGTGGTATTTTGATGGGAATTGCATTGACTCTGTATATTGCTTTTGGTAGGATAGCCATTTTTATTATGTTAATCCTATCCATCCAAGAACATGGGGTATATTTACATCTTCTGATATCCTCTTCAATTACTTTCTACAAGGACTTGAAGTTCTTGTTGTACAGGTCTTCCACTTGCCTGGTTAGAATTACCCCTATGTATTTTATATTATTTGTCACTATTGTGAAGGGTTTTGTTTCTCTAATTTATTTCTCAGACCATTTATCTTTTGTTTAAGGACTACCATTTTTTTTTTTTGAGTTAATTTTCTATCCAGCCACCTTCCTCAGAGAGTCTATAAGCTGTAAGAGTTCTCTGGTGGGATTTTTGGGATCACTTACATATATCGTCTGCAAATAGGGATAATTTGACTTCTTCCTTTTTGAGTTGTATCACCTTGATCTCCTTTAGTTGTCTTATTGCTCTGGCTATAACTTCAAGTAGTATGCTGCAGAGGTATGGGGAGAGTGGGCATCCTTGCCTTGTCCCTGATTTTAGGGGAAATGCTGTAAGTTTCTCTCCATTTATTTTGATATTAGGTACCATCTTGTTGTATATTGCTTTAATTATTTCTAGAGATGGTCTTTGTGTGCCAGTTCTCTCCAAGACTTTTGACATGAAGGGGTGTTGGATTTTGTCAAATGCTTTTTCAGCATCTAATGAGAAAATCATGTTTTTTTTTTCTTTCAGTTTGTTTATATGGTGGATTACATTAATGGATTATCATATGTTGAACCTCCCCTGCATTCCTGGGATGAAGCATACTTGATCATGGTGTAGGATACTTTTGATGTGTTCTTGGATTTGGTTTGCAAGTATTTTATTGAGTATTTTAGCATCTATGTTCATGAAGGAAATTGGTCTGAAATTCTCTTTGTTGGAACTTTGTGTGGTTTAGGTATCAGGGTGATTATGGCCTTGGATTTTTTGGTTGGGAGACTTAATAACTGTTTCTATTTCCTTAGGGGTTACAGGACTTTTTAATTAGTTAACCTGATCTTGATTTAACTTTGGTAAGTGGAATCTATCAAGAAAGTTGTCCATTTCACTTAGGTTTGCAAATTTTATGGAATACAGGTTTTTGAAGTATGGCATAAAAGATTCTTTGTATTTCCTCAATGTCTGTTGCTATTTCTCCCGTTTCATTTCTGATTTTGTTGATTTGGGTATTTTCCCTCTGCCTTTTAGTTAGTTTGCCTAAGGTTTTGTCTTTTTTGTTGATTTTCTCAAAGAACTAGCTCTTGGTTTTGTTGATTCTTTGCATTGTTCTTTTTGTTTCTAAGTTGTTGATTTCAGCCCTGTGTTTGATGATTTCCTGGTCTGCTCCTCTTGGGAGCCTTTGCTTCTTCTTCTTTTTTTCCCAAGATCTTCCAGTTCAGCTGTTAAGTTGCTAATCTTAGCTATCACAATTTTCTTTTTTAAGGCACGTAATGCTATGAATTTTCCGTGTGGCACTGCTTTCATTGTGTCCCATGGGTTTGGGTATGTTGTGCCTTCATTTTCATTGAGTTTTAGGAAGTTTTTGATTTCCTTCTTTATTTCTCCCTGACCCAATAGTCATTAAGTAGAGAGTTTTTCAATTTCCATAAATGTGTAGGCTTTTTGATATTTCTGTTGTTGTTGGATTCCAGTTTTAATCCATGATGGTCTGATAAAAATACAAGGGGTTATTTCAACTTTCTTGTATCTGTTGAGGATTGCTTTGTGACTGAGTATATGGTCAATTTTGGAGAAAGTTCCATGAGGTGTTGAGAAGAAGGTATATTCTTTTGATTTTGGGTGAAATGTTCTATAGATATCTGTTAGGTCCATTTGATTCATGACCTTTGTTAGTCTCATTATTTCTCTGTTTGACTTCTGTCTCGATGACCTGTCCATTGGTGTGAGTGGGGTGTTGAAGTCTCTCACTCTTAGTGGGTGGGGATCGATGTGTGTTTTAAGCTTTAGTATTGTCTCTTTTACAAATGTGGTACCTTTCTATTTGGGGCAAAGATATTCAGTATTGAGATGTTATCTTGATGAATTTTTCCTTTGACAAGTATGCAGCATCCTTCCCTGTCTTTTTTGATTTAGTATGAAAGTTTATATTATTGGATATTAGGATGGCTACTCCAGCTTGTGTCCTGGGACCATTTGCTTGGAAAACCTTTCCCAACCCTTTACTCTGAGGTCAATTCTATCTTTTCTGGTGACATCTGTTTCTTGTATGCAACAAAATGATGGGTCTTGTTTACAGATCCATTCTGTAAGCCTGTGTCTTTTTATTGGTGAGTTGAATCCATTGATGTTGAGAGATATTAATGACCCTAGTTTGTAATTTCCTGCTATTTTGATGTAGGTGGTGGTACTGTGTTTGTGTGTTTCTTTTGCTTTAGCTGCAGTGGAGTTATTTGTTTTCTGTGATTTCTTGGATGTAGTTACCTTCTCTCAGTAGGAATTTTCCTTCTAGGATCTTCTGTAGGGCTGGATTTGTGGGTAGATATTATTTGAATTTGATTTTGTCATGGATTATCTTGTTTTCTCCATCTATGGTATTGAAAGTTTTGCTGGGTACAGTAATCTGCCATGGCACCTGTTATCTCTTAAGTCTTGTAGTACATCTGACCACAGCCTTCTGGGTTTTAAAGTGTGTGAGGAAAAGTTGGGTGTAATTCTGATGGGTCTGCCATTATATGTTACTTGGCCATTTTCTCTTGCAGTTTTTAATATTCTTTCTTTGTTCTGTATATTTTGAGTTTCAACTATGATGTGGTGGCAGGAATTTCTTTTCTGATCCAATATGTTTGGAGTTCTGTATGTCTCTTGGATTTCTAGCAGTATTTCTTTCTTGAGGTTTGGGATATTTTCTTCTACAAATGTGTGGAGAATATTTCCTGGTCCTTGGAGTCTGGAGTCTTCTCTTTTATCTATGGCTATAATTCTTACATCCCTTCTTTTCATTGAGTACTTGAGTTCTTGGATGTTATCAGTGAGGACTTTTTAAAATTTCTCATTTTCTTTGGTTGTTGTATTGATTTCTTCAACTGAGTCTTCCAAACCTGAGATTCGGTCTTCCATCTCTTGTATCCTATTGGTGATATTCATGTCTGTAGTTCCTATTTTGTTTCCTTGGTTTCCCATCTCCAGGATTTCCTCTGCTTGTGTTTTCTTTATTGCTTCCACTTCCAATTTCAGGTCTTGAACAGTTTTATACATTTCCTATTCCAATTTGGTTGACTTTGCCTGCAATTCTTTCATAGTTTTGTCTCTTTCCAATTCTTGTTTGACTGAGTTAACTTGGAATTATCCATTGCTTTCATCTGTAGGATTGTGGGTTCTTTAAATTCTTTAAGGGATTTATTTTCTTCTTTTAGGGCATCTATCATTTTCATAAGTATAAATTTGTCAACATCTTTGTAAGTTTTACCCTTGGTAGGATGGTCAGAACTTGCTGTATTAGTATGACTGAATTTTGTTGGAGTCATATTTCCCTGACTTTTGTCAGTTCTGTTCTTTTGCTGGCCTTTTGCCATCTGATGTTCCTTAGTTTTTTTTGTTCCTGGAGCCTTCTGAACTTGGTACTAAGGAAGGAGCTTTGGTTTGGAGGCCTTATAATCTTGTTGACCTATAGCTCTGCCCAGGCTGTGTATTCCTGTGTAGTCATATGTAGTCCTCTGAAATCCTATGTAGTCCTATGTAGCCTATGTAGTCCTGAGGGTGAAGGTCAGCAAATCACAGGAGGGGCAACTCTGGAACATGTTGTTTGGAAGGACTGCCCCCAGCTCAGAGCTGCTTGAAGGGTCCCAGGGCGTTAGCCATGGCAGATGTTGGTGTGGGGAGGGAAGGGAATATTTACCCTAGGTGTTGGGATTCAGGGAGACCCAAGGTGGTACAGAGTCCAAAGGATGGAGCTGGATGCTCCTGGGGAGTGAGGCCTTGTCACCCCTGGTGGGGCGGTGAAGGTACAGCGGAGCTTGGGGTTCAGCTCTCAGCTCAGGTGAGTTGGCTCTGACCCAAAACATTGGTTGGTGCAGGGGAGGTGGGGGCAGGGAAAGGGAGAAATCCAACCACTGTAGTCCTGAGGGTTAAGGTCAAGGGATCGCCAGAGTCACATCTGGAAAATATCGTTTGGAGAAACCACCCCCACATCAGAGCATCTAGGAGGGTCTCAGGGCATTGGGCAGAGTTGGCTGTTGGTGGTGGCGAGGGAAGGGAAGATCTACCCTAGGTCTTGGGGTTCAGGAAGATCTGAGATGGTACAGGGTCCAAAGGATGGAGCTGGATGCTCCTGGGGAGTGAAGCTTTGTCACTTACGGTGGGGCAGGGCAGGTACAGTGGAGCTTGGGGCAAGGCTCTCAGGTGAGCTGGCTCTGTCCCAAAGCACTGGTTGGCACAGGGGAGATGGGAGCAGGGGAAAGCTCGTGCATGATTTATACTACTTAATGTTCATCTTATTTCTGCTTCTAACCCATTAGTTTAATTGAATCAGATACCACTACTCCATGAAAGAATCATAAACAGGAAAATAATTTAAATAATATTTTTTATGTTTTAAAATTATGCAATTACATTATTTCCCCTTCCCTTCCCTATAATCTCTTTTATGTACCTCCTTTCTCTTAAATTAATGGTTTTGTCTCCTTTAGTTCTTGTCATACACGCACATACACACACACACATGTATATACATATGTATGTGTATACACGTTTTTCTGTGAATATTCATAAGTATATTTATAACCTCAGTCATTATAATACTATTTATACATATATAATCTTAGGAATGACTACCTGGTATTGGGTAACCAATTGTGAGGACTTTCCACGGGAAAGACCATTTCTCCCATTCTCAGCATTCTCCAATTGCCCACAGCTCTTTGTCTAGGGTTGAGACCATCTGAGCTTTCACCCTTCCATGTTAGCATATAATTACTGTTCAAGTCTTGTTCAGGCAGAGATCTTGAAATAATATGAATAAAACAAGAAAGTATGGATATTAGACAGTTAGTGTCTGTCATAGAAATTGCTGGGTGGTAATTTAAGAAGTGCAAACAATGAATGCAAAAGAATTGTTAGGAGCATTCTGTCACAGGTAGGAAAGAATCATAATTAATGTAGTAGTGTGTGGAGGCAAAGTATAGATACGTGGCTTAACCATCTTGCACATATTTCAGTGCCCCAATATTTTCAGTAGAGATGGATAATTGTTGGCTTCTATTAATTTTTAAAATCCTCTCAAAACATCAAAGTGACTATACAAACCTCCCTTAGATGTGATTTTTATAGTATTTTGCCAGTATACCTTTATTATGGATTTAGACTTTTTTCATAGTCAAGTATGTATGTACGAGTTTACACTTTGACTGAAGGAGTATGCTGTGCTGGTACAAAATGTTTTGAGGTTTGTTCACTTCTGTGAGATAAAATGTCACTGCAGCACAGCATATTATTACACCCCTTCATAGGGATCTCTCTACTTTCTCTTCTCAAAGTTTTGGACCACTAATGTTGTATGACAATTTCTGTCCTCATTTTCACTGATATGAACCGACTGTGTCAAACCACAAAGTTTGTGTGTTGGTATCCTGAACCCCAATCTGATGGGGATTTAGAAGGTAGACCCTGAGGTGATTAAGACTGAAGATAATTTCTCCAATGTATTGAGAGAAACTGGGAACTGTCCAGGCAGCCAGTTATCAGTCATTTCTTAGTTTCAGAACCTGCTGGCCCTGCAGTTACTGTTTATTCAAATATATTTATCCTTCTCATGTCTTTGATATGGTTGAAGACTAGCTGGTTATAGTCTCACAGTTAAATTTTAAGTTGTTTAGGAATTAAAAGGATATTATAGGTCTATGAAGATATTTTTAAGTTGATAATGCAAGTTAGGATGGAAACTGAGTTAGATATAGAACTTTAAACTCATGGAGATAGATAATAGAATATTAATATCAGTTGCCAAATATGTATGGACTGAACATTGGGAATATATGTTATACCTTAAATTTTCATAATTGTTTCCTAATTGTTCTTATTGTTTTATATTGTATTTATTGTTATAAGAAAAAGAGCCTTTTATTGGACCAAAATGGGAAGCTATTAGAGGGAAAAAGATACGCCTTAAATAAAATAAATAGCAGATAAGGTGAGGGGGAACAGGGTAGGAGGGTGGGACCTGGAGGAGTAGGAGGGGGGACTGTAATTGATATGTAACTTGAAGAAATAAATAAATGTTGGGGAGGGGGGAAAGACTATGAGAATGGGGACCACATCAAAGAGATTAGTCTCCTTGTAAGAAAAGAGAGTTTACTTTCACTCAGCTTATTCCATAGTCACAGCATAACATTAGCATCTGCAAAGCAGGAGATGAGTTCTGAACTCTCAATGGCTGTTTGAGTACAGGCTTCCCAATCTTTAGATTTATTAGAAACACTTGTCAGAATGGCTAAAATCAAAAACTCAAATGACAGCACATGCTGGCTAGGTTGTGAAGAAAGGGAACACTCCTCCATTGCTGGTGAGAGTGCAAACTTGTACAACCAATATGGAAATCAGTCTGGTTATATCTTAGAAAATATGGAATAGCCCTACCCCAGGACCCAGCCATACCACTTCTGCATATCTACCCAAACAATTTCTCACCAAACCACAAGGACATATCCTTCCTTGTCTATGTTCATAGCAGCCTTATTTGTAATAGCTAGAAACTGGAAACAACCCATATGTCCCTCAACTGATGAATGGATAAAAAAAAATTGTAGTATATTTACACAATGGAATACTATTCAGCTATCAGAAACAAAGAAATAATAAATTTGCAAACAAAAGGATGGAAATAGAAAAACGCATTCTGAGTGAACTAACCCAGACTCAGAAAGATGTGCATGGCATCTACTCACTTATAACTGGATTTTAGCCATATAGTACAGGATAACTATCCTACAGCTAACATACCAAAAGGATCAGGAACATAGACTTTGTTACCTATTGATGGGTCAATTTGCCCTAGGGGTGCTACCATGTAGGGCCCCAGTGCATGAGGAAGCTCTTAGCCCTCATATGACTGTTGAACTGAGAGGGCCTAATATGTAGGGACACTCCACATTGGAGGAGAGGGTGGGTAGGAGAGGGAGGAGATGGGGAGAGTGGATCCAGGAGGGGTGAGAAGAGGATACTAAGATGGAGATGTAACTTGAAGTAATAAACAAACATTAAAAAAAAAGAAATAAGTATTTGTTGTTAAAGCTTCTCAGTCAGGTGTTTTGTTACAATAGCCCCAACTCACAAAGACATGCAACAAACCTAGTAATCATAGTAAACATTCATATACTTATTTATTATTTATTTGAAATTTTAAAATACTATTCATTCCATACAATTTTTGGGTTGTACTAAATTGATTTTTTTAAGTGATTGCATTAACCATGTCCAATTTTTTAATGTGTTACTTAGATGTCCCAGTGGTATGCATTTTAAAAAAGAAGTCTGTTAGAGAAGGTGTGGTTGCTTTAATCAAAATAAAATTGAAGTGAAGGGACTTTGCTGGACATTTGGGGGTGTGATTCAACCTAATACTTGTTTTACCTGCCAGACTCTACTGCATGGTTATGAATGAGCTTTAGAAAAATTATAATCTCAGAGCACAGATAAAATGGGACTACAGATTGTGGTCTTAATAAATCTCCCCCACTACAAATTACACAGCATCAGAAATAATGTAAAGTGACAACTACAAGAGTAATGTAGGTATCCCCACAAATTGGTGACAATTATACTACATATCAAAACTCTTTGAAAGTAAGGTTTCATGCCCTCAATGCTACACTACCTGGTGAAGTTCATATCCCTTTTCTTTTTGAGGAGGCATGGATGACACAAATAATGCTGATTGTTACAACTACCTCCTATCAAAGCACCAGAAGGCTTCATTTACTTTCTGGGTCAGATGCAATAATACAATTCCAGCAAGTTTCAAATTCCTCTTGGCAATTCCTATTAGGATGAGAAAACAAAAAGCAAAAAAAAAAAAAAAAAAAAACAGGTGTTAACCATGTTAACCATAAATTTCAGTAAATTGGTCAAACATCAGCATCCTCTATCCATTAAGTGAGAAGCACCTGGCCATCATAGATATATAAACAATACAGTGAAATAATAAAACAAGACCACACATTTTAGGTAAAACAATTATAATCATAATGTATCTCTAAGAAACTAATATCATTTTCCAAGGGAATCATACCATCTGCAAAACTGGTTGGAGTACATAACAGTAAATCGCTTTAAGAAAAAAATACTGCATTTTCTTAAAAATCTGCAGTTTAACATTACAGGTTTGCAATAGATTTCTTGGATCAGAAATATTTGATTGGAGGAAAAGAGAAAGCATTAAAGGATTTATGTTCTGGTTAGAACAGTTAGGCGTCATTATTGTCATTCATTAATTCTAATTGTGGTTTTTGCTATTGTTTGGCTTGTTTTGTTTTGCTTAAGTAAAGTTTAGAGAGGATGAAAGAGAAAATGAAGAACAAAAGAAGGGAGTTTGAGAGTTGGAGGTAATGAAGAAAGGAAAAGGTGGATTAAAATAATAAGGAAGGGAAGGGAGAACATAGAGATGAGACAGCAATGAGAAAGGTATATTCATGTGTGTGTGTGTGTGTGTGTGTGTGTGTGTGTGTGTGTGTGTGTACATGGGTGTGCATACACACAAACACACACACATTTGCATGTAGAATGCTCTTTTATGTTGACTTTTAAATGATGAATGGAATGTATATCCACTCTCAACTTAGATAAGTTTGTAACACATGCTCTCCCCATTCATGATCACTGTTCTAAGAAGGATGGCTCATAGAAAAAAATGTTGAGCTTTGGACAGTGATGACAGTAGATAAAGTTATCTACCTTCCCTGCAGGAGCTCTCTAGAGAAGTCCTTTGTCTTTTCTCAAATGGTCATCAGCAACACAGTGCTCCAAATTTTTAAAGATCCAGAAACAATTGCCCTTGATTCTCTCTCAACTCCAACACACAGATATCCTCAACTTAAAATAATTCTTAGCTTAGTATATCCATTTTTATCTACTCCAATTTTTAACAGATATATGTTAGAGGAGGAGTAGTTAAGTTGTCATACGAAAAATAAAGCCTCACACTTGATTTCTTTCACGTTAGTCAAGATTTGAAAGATCTGATAGGTGGATTAAAAAACATGTTTTCTAAATAGAAATATGTAGATTGTATGTTAATTTTCCCAATAGAATACGTATAGCTATTTCTACTAGTGACAACATATGGAAACAAATATATATGAGACAATGGAATTACTACATCAAGCAACCCTTCCAAGTTAGGAATTGAACACCCTCTTGTTATGTCCCTCTTTTTCCCACATTCCTGTCACCAAACCTGAACCACTCTCCTGCTAAAGAATATCATATCTTTCTACTACACAGCACCTACTTGAACCTACCTCCATCACTAATATGGTTTGATGTAGAACTTTCTCTTTCTTGCTTTTATAACCCATATTGAAGCCAGAATGAATATTAAGCTGAGGTTTATATTTAAGATTACTCGAATTTAAAATAACTTTTCCATTGCTTTGTAAAAACATAAATCTTTCAAATGATATCAAAGCTTTGTCTAATTGAGTTTCTGCCTCTCTCCAGCTCTTTTGGTACATGTTTCCTTTTGCTGCATACAGTTCATGGGGCAAGTATGCATGTACGTGTGATTTGTACTTCCTTTCTTCTCACTTAGGGACAATTATGAAGTGTGCTTTATAAATAAAATGGATTTCAATGTGAACACAACTTTTCATTTCTCTAGCTTAGGCACACAAAACTGTGAGTGATGGATAACACAGTAAACGCATGTTGATTTTCATAAGACACTGTCAACCTTCTTTCTAGATTGTTTGTACCATTCTGAATTTCTACCAGAAATGAGAGTGATCTACTTGTGAGAGATCCAGTTGCCAGACCATCCTTGTCAACACTTTGTTCAGTGTGTTATAGCTTACCCACTCTAGTAGACGTGTTACTACTTGAATTTAATATAAAATTATCCCAAAATGCTAATAAACACACCCAAGGTCATAAAAGTGATTGACAAAAGGTTCTAAGCCCTACACTCTGCTATAAAGCAGTTAATAGAGGCTAGATATCATTGAAGATCAGTAGGAATAGGTTTTTTTTAACTAAATTCAATTCATGAGGAATTAATGGCTTGCATTCTAATTATACTTTCACAGTGAAGGATAATAAGTTATGATCTTGGTTGTTACAATTTGTGAGTGAGTACATCAACAATATTGCAATCTTTAATCCACTATTTTTACTCTTTTCATATTCCACTTTCTTAACTTTTCTTTGAAAATGTATTGCACTACTATTACTTGATCAAAATGAAAAAGAATTAGAGTTAAGTAGATTAGTTTTCAAAGTTTCAATTGCTTGTCCAGTAGTTCCTTGACTTGAGATGTCATATATATTTATGATTTACTTATATGTATGAATTGAAAGGATACTTTTTGTAATATGTTTTCCCTTATGAAAATTCACAGAGAGATACACATTTTCAATTTTCTTTTATCTTCTTGAGAAAGAATCTCACAATGAATTGCAGATTTGCCTCAAATTTGCTATGTAGCTAAAACTATTCTTAGACACATTCTTCCTTCTTCCGCCTTCTGAAAGGTAGGATTACATGCATCCACCACTATGACTGACTAATTTCAAACAATTTTGTTGTTCTGTGAAAGATATAACAGGAAATGTAAATAAACAGACCAACAATACTAATGCCACTGATTAGGTAATCATATGTGTATGCATTATTGGTAGAACTTGGTGTTTACAGTATATTCATTAGATGGAAAGCATACAGTAACAGCATGCGACGAATTTTATATATCTAGATTCGAATACTGCATCTATCTATATTGTCACCTATCCATTTATTTATTACTTATGGAATATACTGGAACTAGCAAGGGAATCATATTGTCAGTTAAATAACCTATTTTTGTTTTTGTTTTTTTTTAAAGCTAACTTAATTTGGTAATTTATTTCACTCACAAAGAACTTTTCAAAATAGTTGTATGCCAGAGTAACTTTTTATTTTTTATTGCTAAATTTACATGAGCTTTTTGTACATTGGCATCTTCAGCTACAATGAGGTGTCCGGGTACTCCGTTCCCACAGCCAAAACTCACCATTTTCCTTTCTCAAATCATAATCCTTAAGCTTTCGTCTCTCATCCTGACCACCACTTCACCCTCTTACTGGAATAGATCCATTTTGCTGGTCACTGTGGTTTGAACTGTGAAATGTCCCTCCTAGGCTCATGTGCTTGAACACTTGGTCCCAGCTATTGGCCCTGTTTTAGAATGCCAAGGCATCTCTAGAAGTTGGAGACTTACTGGTGGAAGTGAGTCCCTAGGGGTTGGGGATGAACATTGGTCCTAGGGTTTGATAATTCAGCATCATTACTTGTGACCCCATTGCTGCCTGGTGGCAGGCACAATGTAACTAGCTGCCTCTTGCTCTGGATCTCATTGCTTTCTCATCATGTGTTCCTTTTAAAACTGTGAGCCCAAATCACCCCCTTCCTTCCTTAAGTTCCTTCGTATCAGTTACTTGGTCACAAGCATGAGAAAAGTAATACACTGTGCTGGAAAAAAAAAATGTCAAGAGTGCTTACTCATCAAAACTTTATTACCTTTTCAAAAGACAGGACAGGTCTTTTAGTTAAATACAAATATTATTCCTGCAAAAATAAATAAAAATCAACTGCAGCTTGGCATTTTTTTATTTCTTTTTTATGTTATGTTTATTTACTTAAAAGTGACTGTGAAGTCTAGCTTTCATAATAAATTTTTGTTGAATGTTCATGCAAATGCATGTAGATAAACTATTTTAACCAGTAATGTTCAGATACATTCATTTGGTCAGACATATATGTTTATGTTTATATATATCCTTATGTTTATAGTCCATGTACATGTTCTTGTACAGAGATACATATGTAATATTTGTGTATATACTCTCATCTCCATTCAATTTAAATGTTCAGAAACATGGGTTTAGTTCCATGTGTTATGTTATTATTAAGTTATATCTATCAGTCGAATATCAATTGATCTAATGTGGCACTCTTCTTTATTATTTTTAATTTTCCTATTACTGAAAAGTTGGGTAGTAAAGAAATTAGTGTTTGGAGCCACAGCCACTGTCCACTGTGACTTACAGACAGACTCAGGACAGGACGACTGCTAGGACTGTGACAGGCAAGCAGTGTGAGTACATAAAACGTCAGCCTGTCAGGACCAAGTTGGCTTGCTCCTTTTAAAAGAAGGAAGATAAAAACACAAATAGCAAACAATGAGTGAGTGAGAGAGAGAGAGAGAGAGAGAGAGAGGAGGGATAAAGAAGGTAGGGGTGAGGGTAGGAAGGGTGGGGGGGAGGGTGAAGAAAAAACTTCAGGGGGGAAAAAAAACCCTCAGCAGGCAATTAGACTAATCTTCAGCCAGCCAGGCTTGTGGGTTCATTGTTTGGTATTTGCAGGGGCCCAAGCTGTGTGCCCTGAAGGGGCGACCTTCTAATCACTATCTGTCTGTTTTATTACCCAGCCAAACTGGGCCCAGTTTTAAATAAAATATGCAAAGGTTTCTTAAATTATCACCTGGGGCGAGGCGGATCGCCTTTCTTGCTGTACATGTTGTTAATCTGTGAAATGCAAATTCCCTTCATCTTAGACTTGGGCTTTATTAACTTTTTTGAATTTAAAATTTCTCGAACAATGAGTTCTGTCAGCTTCTGAAATTATATTTTCTCTTTTTTTTCCCTCCTCCAACACGGAAGCGAGTTTAAAGCATAAAATCACCAGGGGAAATAAGAAGAGTTTCATCTCGCTTTCAGAATTTAATTGGCTCCTTAGCAATTATTAGTTTTTGCTGTTAAAGTCATTTTTTATTACTATAAGTATTTTCTTAAAGAAACCACATTACCTTTCTCGGTGAGGAGCAAAATGTCACTGGAAAAAAAGAAGAAGAAGATGATGATGAAAGAGGAAGGAACAAGGAAGAGAAGGTGCACACTTCAGAAGGGATCCAAGGAACTTACATGTTATTGATCTTCCCTAGCTCAGAAGTTGTGAAATTTAACCCTTGCTTCATGGACCTGCTGCAGCCCTGAATTTCTAACAGTGTAAATAGAAATTTTAAGGCTGATGTTTTTTCTTTTTTATATTTCAAATTATTATATATTATTAATATATTACAGTAATAAAAGTGAGGTCACACTTTTATTTACTTATTTATTTTTACATCTCTTTTATTTACTTATTTATTTTTACATCTCTTCCTTCGACTTATCTATCAGTCGAATGTCACTTTTACACACTTTTATTTACTTATTTATTTTTACATCTCTTCCTTCGACTTATCAGTCGAATATCAATTGATCTAATTGATATTCGACTGATAGATAAGTCGACTCTTCCTCTGACTCTACCTGCCTCTCCCTCTGATTCTCTAATATTCTTCCCATCATTCTGATTCAACAGTCAGTGTTGATTATAAATGGGAATGACCAACCTCCACTGGTCTCTTTGTGTTGTCTTTTTTTCTTAGAGACCATCACGTTATGCAAGCTTGCCTATCCACTTTCCCATCCACAGAACATGATGCTATATGGGTTTTGTTCATTCACCTTTGCTGTATGCTGAACTGCTTGAGAGGGCCAGGTGTCAAGCCCTTTTTCTCAGTGAAATGGTGCATAAGGATAAAGAATTCTCTGTCTCTCTCTTTTTTTTCCTTCTCTCTGTGGACTAACACACCTACACATGAAATCTGGTGGGTGGCTCTAGAGTAAATAAACATCAAACCGCTAACACATGAAGATGACAATAGGTTATGTCAAAATTAAGAAATTTGTTGAACATCATGTTCTTTGCACAGCTGTGAAAAACATCCCAGAGAAAGATAATCTAGGATGTCCAAACTGCTAAAGAATCAAGTCTAGTTCTAAGTATTGATGAGGTAATTGTAACTCAAACAACTAATACTTTGGGGAATGCTAATGTTAGTTCTTTTTTATCCCACAAACTATCTCAATAAAATCAAATCCTGCCCCAAACTTTTAGCTCCATGATTGTACGTAGATATTTACACATTTAAAAAAAAATTACAGTTGTTATTGCAGAGAAAACCAAGTCAAGAAACTTTCTTTAACTTCTTAAAAACTGAGGCTTATATTTTTGCATTGAAATGGTCTTTCAAGTTCATTGTTCCCTTGGAAAAAAGAACCAATCTTTGTTTTCCAATAAGTTCTCAGAACAAACCATCTGAATGAACATAAAAGAATTGATCTACTATTCTCCTTTTGAAACACTGATTTCTGACTTGTCTTCCATGTTTACCACATAAGTTTGTGCATCTTTATAAAACATTGACAGAATCTCAAAATACACACATTTCTGTTGAAGGAAATATGGAGAATTTAGATAGCTATGGTGAGCATGCTCTGAAATCTAGTTGAAATCCTCTGTGAGTAATCAGAGCCAATGAATGGTACTTCAATTAACATCCTTAAAAAGATAACATACTTATAACTTCTTAGGCTAAAGTTCCAAATGTTCTAACTGGAGGATTTGGTCAGATAGACCAATAGACTAAAAGTTAACCTACTCTATTCCTCATAAAAACCCTGTCATCCCAATGCATTGTAAAGATTAGGAATTAAAAACAGTAGCAGTAATAATAGTAATAATAGTTGTCTTAAGTGTCTCAGTAGACGATTTCCTGTAAAATTAATCAATTTTCCAAGGTCACACAGCTGGAATTGGCAGACATGAACTTCTGATTTGTGGCTATTTGACTATAAATAGATTTTCATTGCTTCGTATTCTTCATGAGGAATTTCCTTGATCATTCCTCAGAGTCACAGAAGTCATATTTCTTGCTCACTTCCACATGAAAAAAAATTGTTTTCGGTTCTGCTTCATATTCACAACTCTGTGGCCAACTTCAGTCTCCCTGCAATAACAGAGGCATATCAGTAACATTGTATTACTCACCCTAGCTATTGATTGGTCAAGTCAGTTAGATGAATATCACGTATATCTGTGTTGTGTTTATTCTGTGTCTTAGAAATATTTGTCAGGATTGGCGTTGTTAAGCAAAGGAATCAAAATTGTTGACTCAAAGCAAACTCATTGTCTTGGATGGATTCTCAAATTGTGATCTCTAATACTATAACTATAACTTTATCACCTTAAATAGATATAGTAAAGAAAAGGGACAGATGAATTACCTAGAAAAAAGTATGCAAATTATAAGAGTCTACGGTTCCACAAAGCCAATGTTTTGATACTGTGGTTGACAATATGTCAGACATCAATGAGCATGAAACTGGTAAAAAAAAAAAAAAAAAAAAAAAAAAGGAAGGAAGGAAAAACAAGATGGAAGAAAGCTGCTGGAAATAATAAATTAAATTCTGACAGGTATGAGATGGAATCTCAGAGTCATCTTGAGTTGTATTTCTCTGATGATTAAGGATGCTGAGCATTTCTCCAAGTGTCTCTCAGCCAGTAGGAATTCCTCCTTTGTGAATTCTCTGTTTAGCTCTGTTCCCCATTTTTTGATTGGATTATTTGGGTTCTTAGCATTTAATTTCTTGAGTTCTTTGTAAATTATGGATATTAGCCCTCTGTCAGATGTGGGGTTGTTGAAGATTTTTTCCCAATCTGTAGGCTGCTGTTTTGTTCAAATGACAGTGTCTTTTGCCTTACAGAAGCTTTTCAGTTTCAGGAGGTCCCATTTATTGATTGTTGGTCTTAGAGCCTGAGCTGTTGGTGTTCTGCTCAGGAAGTTGTCACCTGTGCAGATGAATTCGAGGGTTTTCCCCACTTTCTCTTCTAATAGATTTAGTGTGTCAGGCCTTATGTTAAGGTCTTTTATCAAAAGCTCAAATGGCAGCACATGCTGGCGAGGTTGTGGAGAAACCTATGCTGGTGGGGTGCAGGCTTGTGCAACAACTATGGAGGTCAGTCTGGCGATATCTTAGAAAACTTGGAATAGCTCTGCCTCGGGACCCAGCCATACCTTTTCTGGGTATATATCCAAATGATTTCTCACCAAATCACAAGAAGTTTCCTCATCTATGTTCATAGCAGCCTTATTTGTAATAGCTAGAAACTGGAAACAACCCAGATGTCTCTCAACCGAAGAATGGATTAAAAAACTGTTACATCTACATAATGGAACACTAATCAGCTATCAGAAACAATGAAATCATGCAATTTGCAGCCAAATGGATGGAGCTAGAGAAGCTCATCCTGAGTGAGCTAACCCAGACTCAGAAGGATACACATGGCATCTATTCACTTATAGTCAGATTTTAGCCATATAGTACAGGACATCTATACTACAACCAACGCACCAAAGGGAACATGAACATAGACTTTTTTTTCCTGTCAGTGAAACACTTTGTCCTAGTGGTGCTGCCTTGTAGGTCCCCAGTGTATGAGGAGGCTCTTGTCCCTCATATGACTGCTGAACTGGGGCAGGGTACTGTTGTGTAGGGACACTCCAGTCCAGAGGAGTGGGATGGAAGGGATAGGGGGTAAAGGGTGGGAGGGCAGGATGGGAGGGGTGGAAAGAGGACACTGTGATGGAGATATAACCTTAAGTAATAAATGAGTATTTAAAAAAAGAAAATCCCCTCAAAAATAATAAATTAAATTTCCAAAGTACTCTTGAAATTTATCCCTAAAGAGAGCATGTGCATTAGCAAACACAGGTACCATTATCTTTAAAGGCACTTACAAACACCTTATTTTACATTCATATTAAATCACCTATCAAGACTTTGTATGATTTATTTATGGTTATTGGAGTTTTCATTTGTAAATGCAGAATAAAAGTCACTCCCACTAAGGTTTATTATAAGAGTGAAATAAGACAAGCTGAGTAAAGCATCCAGTAGAGTTGATGGCCAACAATTAGAGTTGTCTCATACACTCACATCATCCACCAGGGTTAGACCCGATTATATTTTAGGACTCATTCTTTTAAGTAGCCAAGCACAGAGATGTTAAACTATGAATTCTTTATGCACAACTCTAAAATACCCAAACAAATAAAACTATTTCCCAACATGCCATGAAAGTGTGCCAGTTTGGCAAGAAGAAAGGTACAGCAAATAACTAATGTGCCAAAGTATTAAACAAATAGCTTCATGTTCTCTGGTGACTATTGTTGAGGCTCAGAAGAGGATACCCAGAAGTATATTGCCGTAATGGTTTGTAGTATGAGTTAAGGCAGCAGCCTTGATTTCCTCTCATGCTCAGTATGACTGTTTCACGGAGCGTAGTCTTTCAGATCTTCCTCTGAAGATCCCTTTCCCAGGCAAGTTTTGTAAAATGAAGACAATTCCTTAGATTCTCGCCTCTGAAAACCCATTAACTACAATTATATTATTTCCAAAGAGAATTAATCTTTGGAGAAGAAATTAAAGGTCATCATGTCCACTTGGCCAGATTCATCTTCTGTTCCTCTCAGGATTATTACTTGAGGGATTCTACTTGCACTGCAAGGACATTGATGGAAGTACAGGCATAAGCTCACCTTCCCACAATTTGGTATCACCTTCCCCACAGCTCAGAAAACCTTTGTCTCAGGTTATCATCTCTGTGAACCCATCCATCTGCTTTCAAAATAAGTTACTCCTTCTCCAAGTTTCCAACGCCCTTCATTCCCCTTCCTCTAAATATGTATATATATATATATGTGCTTCAACCATCAGACTCTAGTATGAGCTTTCTACATGTGTGACTCCCACATGCTATTTGCATGTTAACAGGCATGCCTCCTTCCCTCCTGTGACTGAATCCACTGTCAGTTTGTTTTATAGGCTCAAGTTAGGGAATCTCAGAAAGTAGGAAGAAGGCTATTTTTGAAACTTCATATCTGATTCCTTCCCCTGCTATGTTGACAATTTGATCTGAATTCTTTTTGAAAGTTCCCATTGGTCATGGAGGCATTCATCAGAAATATCTTTGATTGCTGAGGCCCAAGAGCAGGTCACTGCTTCTCAGTATCTCAGCACTTCATTCAGTTCACTTGAGGAATTGCTTCGGGCCAATCAAGAAAGAGAGCACGAAGAAGACTCAGGAATACCTTATTTTAAAATTCCTTTTTATCATTACTTGTGAAAATAAATGAAAGAAGTTCTAAAACAAAGAGAGGAAAAAAACACAAACAAAACTGAAATAAACACAATATATTTATTTTCCCAATAGTTGATTATTATGTAGGACACATTTTGTGAAACTCCACACATCATCCATGGGCATTCAGCAATGTTGTACCCTCAAGTGAGCATCATAAATTCCAGTGTTCTTCATAGAGTCATTAATGGCAAGTGTGACCATGTGGCAGATATGATAAAACTGTGCAGAGTTTGCGGAGTTGAACACCTTGAATTGGTCCTGAGAGTTTCATGCATTGCTCTCAGACTCTACGTTTCCTGCTGCTTTCACAGGTACATGACCATATATGTCCAGTAAAGACAACTTACTCCATACTCCATGGATTCATATAATTAGAAATTTGTTTTTTAAAAAGGGAAGCAATAATAACTGGTATTATCTATGAATAAATTAAAAACAACATAAAAACTAAGAGTGATTGTGTATTTTCAATTACTCTGTAAACAACCACATAAATATACATCCTTTCAAAATTGCATGATGGATGTAGTGGTAGCTGAAAGACCAGGGCGAGGGAAGTCCCTCTCCTGACACTCAGGATATTACGGCCACCCAAAAACTCACAAGAGACCTTCTTGATGCAATTGCAAGAGGTTTATTTCAAGGGGTCAGTGCACTGAGGGTACAACTCGTATCCCACGCAGGCATAGAGAAGTTCGTGCACCAGTTACCTGAGAGCGAAGGTCTTATAGAGAAGCATCACAACTCAAGGTGGTGGGGGGATTCACAAATGGAAAGTACCAACCCATTATTTAGGTAGTCAGCAGGAAACACATCCTATACTCATTGTTCTCAGGAAGAATCTAATCTTATTTTACCATCTACTTTGTGGTCAGCCAGTTCCTGGGACCCGGGGCCCAAGATAGTTGTCTGTTTTATGATTAACTAGTTCCTGAGACGTGGAGCTCATGACTCGACTGATCTTTATTCCTGATTCCATTCTTTTATGGTCAGCTAAGTTCCTGGAACCTGGCTGGCCTGCCTGCTAAGGGGTCTTTTAACATTTTCCATTCCTTTCATTCCCCACTTTTTCTAGTCCGTGGTTCTAATCCTAGAACCTATACATCTGCTTCATCAAACTCCTCATTACCATATCCCCGCAGCCCTTGATATTGTTGTTTAAGCATTAAAATCTGTACAGCACTTATTCTTTCTCTAACAAAGGTAACTAGTCTATTTAAGATACAGGGTCCCAAGGTAAGGATTAATAAGAGGATCAGAAGGGGTCCTATTAGAGTTGAAATGAGGGTGGTCATCCATGGGGATCTATTGAACCATCCTTCAAACCATCCCTGTTGCGCGCTCCTCTCTCTCTGTCTTTGGTCTAGTCTTTCCTTGAGTTTATTCATAGAATCTCTGATAACCCCAAAGTGGTCAATATAAAAGCAACATTCTTCCTTCAAGGCTGCACATAACCCTCCATTCTGCAAAAATAACAGATTTAGGCCTCTCCTGTTCTTTAAGACAACCTCTGACAAAGACTTTAATGATTATTCAAGTTTCTCAATGGACTGTTGGATGGATCTCAAATCCTCATTCATAGCTGCCCTTAGTTCCTTAAAATTATCTCGGCTCGTCACCAAGGCGGCAGTACCGTTTCCCAACCCCAGATGCTATGCCCAGTCCTACTATCACCACTAGTGTGAAGGAGACTGGTTCTCTCCGATACCTTCTGGATCAGAAGTCAAATTCATCTACGAAGGCATCAGCTGGGTGGTAAAGTACTCTAGGAAGAAGTTGTATTAATATACAGTAATCTTTGGTACCATTAAAGACATTGGTAGCAACACAGGGAGTCAACCCTGAGCTACAGGCCCACCACTTATCTATGCCAGGATATAAGTATCTAGTATCAGAAAGTCTTTGGAGATTCCAAGGTTTCATTACATAAGTGTCTATAGGCAGTGGGTGGGTTTCCTAAACAAGTTCCTTGTCCTGATACCTCAGTTAGGGTCAGTTTATTCTCTCCATGCCATGAACAGGCCTCATGGCTGGTGGTGTTATTGAAAGTTCCAGACACAGCAATACCCTCATAGTAAGGGGGTCCAGAGGTTAAGCAGAGCCAGCAAGAGTCTGTCATGTTGGGATTGGACCCATTCAGAACCTGAAAGGCTCCTTGAATTAGATTTAGTAGTCTTTATCCTGTAGAAGGCGGGGCCCCGAGTGGAGTTGGGAGAGGCCTGGGCTCCTTCTAATCGAGGGGTGGGTACTGGAGCTGGTATTCTTTGTTCAGGGAGTACCTTATTGGAGCCGATGGGCTGTTCAGCAGGACTGTTAATTTTTACCTGTATCCTGAATATCACCCCCGGATCCGTCCCACCAGTATACCAGCGTAAACCCCACATACCACCTTGGATCCATTGTTGGTGTTTGCCCACCTCCTTCCATATGGACGTGAAGGAAATGTTTAAGGGAATTTTGTAATCCTGGATAGAAGAGGCGCAAGCCCCTTGGGAGTAATTCTTTCCGACTGTGATGAGGTCCCATGAAGATGAGGGTTTCCAATAAGCCTGTCCTGTTGTTTCACAACCCCAGGCAGCACAGTAATAACTTTCCAGCCCTCCACATCGCCTAGCCTTACTCCTGTCCCTGCCTTCTCATGGACAGACATAAAAGTCCTCCTGGGCTAAATGGCATCAGCGGTTAGGATTGCCACATCCATATATTGCCCCCAGGTGGGAAGGGTGATCTCAGGAGTTGACCCAGGTGGGGAGATTCTGGGGGTCTGCCTCGGGAATATCCCACTGTTCTAGGCCTGCAGCTAGTTGACAGAAGTCGGGAGAAAGCTGGGGCCACCATGTCCAAGGGGGGGCTACCTTAGAGATTGACCAGACCACTTGCCCGGTTGGGGATGCCACCTGCCAGGTGAGTTTTTGAGGGACATGGGGGTTGTCATTCCCCCTCTGTAGAGCACCTGCAATGCAGGTGTAGCTTAAGAGGATCCACAGTCTTTTCCAATCTCCACTCATCCTTGGAAGGTTTAGGAGCTTTCTTCACGTGTGAGGCGTGGATTCAAGCAGAGATGCCCTCTCCCTTCACCGCAGTGGGGGTAGTCAGGAGCACGAGGTATGGTCCCTTCCAGCGAGGATCAAGGTTCCCAGTTCAATGGTGTTGGACGAGTACAGGGTATCCAACCTGGAACTGATGAGGCACACTCAGGTCTCCAGCTTCATAAGCTTCTCTGAGCTGCTCCCAGGCCTCATGCTGGACCACTTCAAGGGCTTTCATGTGGGTGAACAAGGGTTTAGAAAGAACAACATCAGGACTGAATACTCTGCCCGCCTCAGTAAGAGGAGGAGGCCCCCCACAGAGAATCTTGTAAGGTGTCAGCTTGAAGTGGCCCGGGGTATTTCTGACCCGGAATAAGGCAAAAGGAAGGAGGGCTGTCCAGTTTCCCCTGCCAGTCTCTAAGGCTAATTTGGTTAAGGTCTTTTTTAGGGTTCTATTTATCCTTTCTACCTGCCCTGAAATTTGTGGATGGAAGGCACAATGTAATTTTCATTTAATCCCCAACTGAGTGGCCAGTCCCTGACTACCTGGGCAATGAAAGTGGGTCCATTATCACACCCAATTACCTTGGGTACTCCAAATCTCCGAAAAATTTCTTCAAGAATCTTCTTAGCCACTGCATTAGCAGTCTCAGTCCTTGTAGGGAAGGCCTCCACCCACCCTGAAAATGTATCTATGAAGACTGAAAGATATTTGTTTCCATATTTAGCTTGTTTAATTTCTGTGAAATCCACTTCCCAATAGGCCCCCGATCGATCTCCCCTGAGTCTTTTTCCCATGTTACGCATGGAAGGTCTGGCATTAGTCAGAGCATAGGCTTTGCAGTTCCTGACTATTTCTGTGGTTAAGTTAGAAAGTCCAATTACATAATAGTCAGAGGACCTTACAACATCTTTTAGTTTCTTTTTTCTTAGGTGAGTCAGACGGTGTAAGTTGGTGACATATTCGCATCCTTTTTCTTGAGGCAGGACTCATTTACCATCCTCTGTTTTAACCATACCAAAAGGTGATTCTTCAGCCAACCCTAGTTTCTTTATGGCCTGCAAGTCTTCAGGAGTATACCTGACGCTGGTTTTCCTGATATCTCTAGAGCCAAGGGTGGTTAAGATCATTGTCCCTTGGGCTGCTCGTTTGGCCTCTAGATCTGCCATCTGATTTCCTTTAGCCACTGCATCCTGTGCCTTCTGATGTCCAAGACAGTGGATAATAGCCACCTTCTTTGGCAGATATATAGCCTCAAGGAGGCTCAGAATCTCTTCTTTATTTTTAATGTCTTTCCTGCAGAGGTCAACAGCCCCCTTTGCCTATATATTGCCCTATGCACATGGGCGGTGGCAAAAGCATTCCTGCTATCAGTATAAATATTGATGGATTTTCCCTCTGCCATCTTCAGGGCTTGTGTTACCGCAATAAGTTCAGCTTTCTGGGCAGAAGTTCCTTCTGGCAAGCTGCTAGCCCAGATCACTTGCCTCCCATCCACCACTGCAGCTCCCGCCATCCGCTTACCTTCAACCATGAAGCTGCTTCCATCTGTATACCAGTTTGGGCTTCCCAGCCAGGGTCGGTCCTTTAGGTCACTTCAGGGACCCGTTTCTTCTGCCAGGATGTCAAGGCAGTGGTGGGCGGGAGCAGAGTCATCAGCCTCAGGTAGTAGGGTAGCAGTATTCAGGGTGGCAGGGTGGGGGGGGGGGGGGGGCAAATATCACTCTCTCAGTCAATAATTGGCTTTGGTAGTGAGTCATTCTAGCATTAGCCATCCACCGGTCAGGGGGCTGCCGAATAATGCTCTCAAGGGCATAGGGTGCCACCAATGTAATCTGCAGTTCCAAAGTCAGTTTATCAGCATCCTTGACCTGTAAGGCCACAGCCGCAATAGCTTTCAGGCATGTGGGCCATCTGCTTGCAGCAGGATCCAGTTTTTTAGACAAATAGGCTACCAGCCTTTTCCAAGGTCCTAAGGTCTGAGTAAGGACGCCTCTGGCAACCCTTGTCCTTTCATCTAGCGTGGGGTGGTCGGGACAGGAATCTGGGTGACAGTCTTTTTCCTGGCTTCTGTCAGCCATCGCTTTCCATCTCTCAGGGTGTATCCCAGATAGGTGACCTCAGTTTTGAACAACTGAGCCTTCTTAGCAGAAGCCCGATACCCCAACTCACCAAGTTCCATCAGCAGCCTCTTAGTTCCTTGGAGACATTCAGGTTTAGTTGATGCTGCCAAGAGTAAATCATCAATGTACTGCAACAACGTTAGCTGTGGATTTTCAGCTCTGAAGGAGGCCAGATCCTGATGAAGAGCCTCATCAAAGAGGGTAGGGGAGTTTTTGAATCCTTGTGGCAATCTAGTCCAAGTCAATTGTCCTGTTAATCCATTATCAGGATCTCTCCATTCAAAGGCAAAGATGGGTTGGTTGTCAGGGTGTAACTTCAAGCAGAAAAAAAGCATCCTTTAAATCTAGAGCAGAGTACCAATTTCTTTCTGGTGGAAGCGAGCTAAGAAGGTTATAAGGTTTGGGCACAGTTGGATAAATATCTTGGACTCTCTTATTAACTTTTCTTAAATCTTGGACTGGCCTGTAATCATTAGTGCCTGGCTTCTTTACTGGTAAGAGGGGGGGTGTTCCAAGGTGAGACTGGCAAGGAACCAGAATACTCTGCTGTAACAGTCTGTGAATGTGAGGTCTGATCTCCTCTCTGGCTTCATGACTCATTGGGTACTGCCTTACCCCAATAGGGGAGGCACTGGTCTTCAGCCCCACTACTATGGGAGGAACTCTTTCTGCCATCCCCATACCTCTGGTCTCAGCCCAAGCCTTTGGGAATTCTGTAAACCAGTCACTGATATCCAGGGCCTCTTGTTGCCCAAGAGGCTCATGGAGCCAGTATTCTTCTTCAAGTTTTAAGGCCAGTATCATAGAAGTAGGGGTTCCTCACGTCACTTCTGGGCCTTCCTTAGCAAACTGAATCTGTGCCTTCAGCTTGGTTAACAAGTCTCTTCTCAACAAAGGCATAGGGCACTCAGGAATGACCAGGAAAGAATGGGACACCTGTCTTTTCCCCAGGTCAACCGTTCGTGTTGTGGTCCAAGGATATTGCTTTTGCCCTTTTGCCCATACAACTACAGTCTTTTTGTTTTTTAATGTTCCCAATGGTTGTTTCAGGACCGAATATTCTGCTCCAGTGTCCACCAGAAAGTTTACAGGGGTCCCCTCCACGTTCAGGGTTACCCTAGGCTCAGGGAGGGGGTCCAAACCCCATCACCCCTAATCATCTTCTTCAAAAGCCAGGACCTTAGGGGTCCTGCCCTTCTTCTTTGGGCAATCTCGAGCTCAATGTCCTTTTTCTTTACAGTAGGCACACTGATCTTTTTCTAGCCGGGGTCTCTGTTCTCCACTTTCATTCAGTCTAGGTCTTCTGTTGCCCAGGTTCCCTGTCTGTCTAGGCCCTGCTCTCTCTCTTTCTCTATCTACAACTGCAGCCAGTATTCTAGTCAAGTTTCTCTCTTGTTTGTGATCCCACCTGTCCTCCCTTTCTTCTCTCTCTCTCTCTCTTCTCTCTTTCTTGTTTCTCTTCCTCAGTCTCTCTCTTATGGTTCACTTTCTCTGCCTCTCTCACGAGACCTGCAGAGCATAATCCTGTAATCCTTCTATACATTGCAACCTTTTCTTAATGTCAGGGGCTGACTGTCCTATAAAGGCCATAGCCACAGCCCATTGCTGTCCCTCAGAGGATGGACCAAGGGGTGTGTACCGCCTGTAGGCCTCCATCAACCTCTCAAGGAATACGGACGGTGGCTCAACAAGACCCTGAAGTACTTCTCTTACCTTAGCCAAATTGGTAGGGCATCGAGAGGCCCCTTTGAGACCTGCCACTAGGGTCCCGCAGTAAACTGTCAGCCGCTCCCTACCTTCAGCCGTGTTGAAGTCCCAATTTGGTCGGTCAAGGGGGAATCCAGCATCGATCTCATTCGGGAGGGTAGTGGGGGTACCATTGGTCCCTGAGACATTCTTTCGTGCTTCCAAGAGAATTCTTTCCCTTTCCTCTGTAGTGAAGAGGACCTGTAAGAGCTTCTGGCAATCATCCCAGGTGGGCTGGTGAGAGAACATCAAGGATTCCACCAGACCTGTAAGACTAGTAGGGTTCTCAGAAAAAGATGGGTGGTTAGCTTTCCAGTTATATAAATCAGCTGAGGAAAAAGGCCAATACTGTAAGAGTTGCAAAGCTGGTGGACCCACGGGGGGCCCAACCATTCAGAGAGGTAGTGCCACAGTGGAATCAGATCCCTCTGTGCTCAACCCCCTCTGACTCTGAGTGCCAGTTGCCGGCCCTCCCCTCTCTGCTCCTTGTGCTTCCGGGCTTAGGGCTGGAGCTGGGGCTGGGGGTTACTGCGGTGGCAGGGGGTAGGGGGGTGGCAACGGTGGGCTCGGCAACTCGGGTGGCTCCTCGATCTTGGGGTAGATCTTGGGCAGAGCCGAAGGTTTTGTTTCTGAAGTTGGCTTTTGTTTTGTTTTAGGTTCTGTGCCACAGAGAGGCAGGGCTCGGGAGCCTGGCTTCCTTCCTCTCACCCATGGTTTCACCCATGAGGGTGGGTCCTGGACCATGACTTGCCAAACAGTAATGTATGGCTGTTGATCGGGATGAGACCCTGATCCTTCCTTAAAGACAATAGTTTTTACCTCAAAAATAGTAGTCAAGTCAAAATTCCCATTAGGTGGCCACCCGACATCAAAGGTAGGCCACTCCGAAGTACAAAAAGTCTTCCATGGTCTCTTTTTTACTTCAACTGACAAATCGTGAGCCCTAGCTCTAACTTCAGTCCAATAATCCAATGTCAGACTTAAAGGAGTCGTCACAGTCTGTCCCATAGTTACAAATAACATGAAACACAAACACAAGATACAAAGAAAGACACTAAGAAAAATCTTCCTCAATCTCGAGTGCCAACACCACTCCAGAGAGGCAGACGGCTGGGAGGTTTCTTGCATACCTCTCAAGAGAATCACAGTATCCTCCCCGGCCCACAGATGGGCTCCTCCCAGGCTTCCCTGGGGTCCCTGTCCTCCTGGGACGTCTCCCAGGGTTATAGCTGGTAGTCCACTAACACGTCTGCTGACCACCTCGTCTGTCTCTTCCAGAGACGAAAACAGCTATCAAACCGAAAGCAACCATTTGCTCAACTTTTGCACAAACACCAGACAACAGAGACAGAAATTTTACAAACCAGACAACAGAAATAGACCCAAGACACATAAATCTCACCTCCAAGTGGGTTCTTGTGAAGATTTGGGTGGTTGCAGATTCCCGGCCAATGCACCAAATGAAAGACCCCGGGCTAGGGAAGTCCCTCTCCTGACACTCGGGATATCACGGCCACCCAAAAACTCACAAGAGACCTTCTTGATGCAATCGCAAGAGGTTTATTTTGGGGGGTCAGTGCACTGAGGGCACAACTCGTATCCCACGCAGGGGTAGAGGAGTTCATGTGCCAGTAACCTGAGGGTGAAGGTCTTATAGAGAAGCATCGCAACTCAAGGGGGTGGGGGGGATTCACAAGTGGAAAGTACCAACCCATTATTTAGGTAGTCAGCAGGAAACACATCCTATACTCATTGTTCTCAGGAAGAATCTAATCTTATTTTACCATCTACTTTGTGGTCAGCCAGTTCCTGGGACCCGGGGCCCAAGATAGTTGTCTGTTTTATGATTAACTAGTTCCTGGGACCTGGGGCTCATGACTCGACTGATCTTTATTCCTGATTCCATTCTTTATGGTCAGCTAAGTTCCTGGAACCTGGCTGGCCTGGCCTGCTAAGGGGTCTTTTAAAATTTTCCATTCCTTTCAGTAGCAGACTTGTCCTTCCCTCCTCAAGCCTATGAGCTTGTCATATGTAAATGATCCAATCAATGTATAGAAGCCAGATGTAGTTACAAAATGATGAATTAAGTGACTTAGTGTCCACTAGTCATACTAGTTCAAGTTCAAAAAAGTTCAACAATATTTAATTGGTTGCTAGTAACTCACCATCAACTCTATATAAGAATTGAGGCCTATGGAACTTGTCTGACAACAAAGATTATTATAAAATTCTTAAATTTAAAAATTTATCAGGAGAGTTGTAACAAACTCATACTGGAACATAAATTATAATCAACAGTATCAGGCCTGAAATAATAACATAGCATATGAACACTAGTCTGGTTTGTATAATGATATGCTGTGTTTATGTTTTTATTAGTGCAGTAAATATACATTTTATGAGGATAGAACCAACTATACCTTATATCTACAGCAGTAAAGAGGAGGGGCTAGTCTACCTACAATCCACCAAATTTCATTCTTTTGCCAAATATTATTTACTTAACTTGCAATGGATATTCTCTCTGTAAAACAATAGGATAAAACATTTTTTTAAAGGACTAGAGAGATGGCTCAGCAGTTAAGGGTATTTTCTGCTCTCAGAGAAGTTCTGGGTTTAGGTCCTAGCACTTTTGTGACAATTTGCAACTGCCTGTCATTCCAGTTTCAGGGGAACTGATGTCCTCTTCTGGCCTCCTTGGGCACCAGTCACACACAGTGCACACATACACATGCGAATAAGTACGCATACACCTAAAATGTACTAAAACTCCTTTTAAAAGGTTTTAAAAGTATAAAACATCAAAAAAATCAGTATAAAGTATGTAATAGATATTTTTGAAGAAGAATATTGTAGTGGGTTTAGTTAGTGTTATTGAAACATCATCAGAAAAGCTTACACACACATGCTGCCTAAAACATCTAGCAGGACAGTGAAGGATCAAGGAAAGAACAATGTAGTTGAGGATTTTCCCATTGGATGCTTCTGAAAGCAATGGAATGAGAAATGACTGCTGTGAGTGGCAAGAAATGGGATAGAGAGAGTAATATATATATTTATATTATTATATAATATATATATAATATATATATATTATATAATAATATATATATATATATATTATTGCTTGAGGGTGGGGAAAGGAGATGTCCAGACTGTAGGAAAGAGTATTCATTACCAAGGCTTGACAGACTAGAAAAGGGAAAGAATGGCACATATGTGATGTTTTCAGTGAGAAACGCTTCCCATTGTCTCAGATATTTGAACACTTGGTCACCAGTTGATGTTACTATTTGGAGAGGCTTGGGGGGGGGGTATTACCATGTTGGAGAAAGTATGTCACTGAAGGCAAGTTTTAAAGAATCTTGCCATTTTTACTTTGCTCTCTCTGCTTTGTACTTGCAGTTCAAGTTTACTGCTCCAGCCCCTGTGTCTGCTTCTTCCTGTGTTGGTGACTAGGTTCTTATGCCTCTGAGCCATAAGCCTGAATAAATCTTCCTTCCCCCTAAGTTGCCTTAGTCATGATGATGTTTTGTCACAGCAATAGAAAAGTAACTAATACAATTTATTATTAAATCTTGATTGATATTGTCAACTCACACTGAACCTACCTTCCCCTAAATCTCTACACAGTTTAATGAAGCATTTGTACATATTTTAAGGAAAGCATTTCTACACTTTTCTTATCACTGGGCAGTCAATAAAAATACTGAGGCTGTACTCCAATGTCATAAATTGAAATCTTCTGCAATTGGATCTGAAAAACTTTTTTTATGCAAGAAATTCAGATTATTCTTCTAAGTGGATAAGTTTGGGAAACAGAACATTAACATATGTACCTTTAAAGCAGAAAAGATAACTTTCCTTTTATGCTTCTGAGTTTTTGGCTTTAACCTCTTTAGTAAAACAAACAGAAACATTTGAAAGGGCAAAACAAATGGAATTTTGTTAGCATGTGTGGTGCTTTGAAAGAAAATGGCCCCATAGGCCCATAAGGAGTGGCACTGTTATGAACTGTGCCTTGAGTAGGTGTAGGATTGTTGGAGGAAATGTCACTCAGTTACTTCCTGCTGCCTGCTGATCCAGTTATAAAACACTCAGCTACCTCTCCTACACCAGGTCTCCCTGTCTACCACAATGACATCTGAAACTGTAAGTCAGCCCCAATTAAATGCTTTCCTTCATAAGAGTTGTCATGCTCATGGTGTCTCTTCCCAACAATAGAAACCCCAACAAAGTCAGCATGTCTATTTCATATATAGAGAGGAAATTCAGGGAAACATTGACTATGATGGGACTGAAAACTCTGGTCTCCACAGTAACTATTAAAATTAAGAGAAGGTGGAAGAGGCAAGTCATGGACATATGACTGGGGAAAGCAAAGTTTGTACTGGAGGCTTAAGCTTCTTTGAGGGTCATCCATCTTGCTCTCCATGGTATTAGGAGACACATTGACAAGTGAAGTTTCTCTTCATAGATTGACTCTGTTGTCACAGCTGCTTTTGAGTCTACTATTTCTCAAAAGAGGTAGGTAAAAATAATACTCATTCCAAAGAGGTGTAGTGTCCAGTAGAGTGTCCTGACCTACAAAGCTGTATTGTAAGTTTGCCTTGTCTGGTAATTATTTCACATTTTAAGTTGTTTTGTTTTTTGTTTGTTTGTTTTTTGCGAAGAACTATATGTTTTGTTATAATATGAGTATGTGAGCCCACAGGCTTATGTGGTAAGTTAGTTACAAGTTTGACCATATTGGAAAATGGAACCTTAAGGGCCTAGTGGGAGATTTTAAGTCATTGTGAACATGATCTCCAAGGAACTACAGTCCCTTCCTCATATACATATATATATAGTCCCACTGCCAGGAGGTGAGCAGTATGCTCAACCTGAGCTCCTGCTATGGTATGCTGCCTCACACCAGGCCCAAAAGCAACAATCAGTACAGGAGGAGAATCTCCCAAACTGTGATTCAAATCAACCTTTTCTCTTTTTTTTTTATTATTTAAATACTTTATTTTTTTTTCTTCAAGTTACATCTCAGTAACAAACCCCTCCCAATTCCCCCTTCCTATCCTGCCCTTCCACCCTCTTCCCCCCAGAAGTTTCCCCTTTCAGTCCAACAGATGGTTCCTTCTCTTATTACAGTAAGTATTATATAAAACAACAGATATAAATATGCCACATTTATGAGAGTTAAATGGCCCAGTATACCTTCCCCATGTCCAGTTTATACATATTTGGCCCCTGACTTTAACATTCTACTATCTAACCATCTCCATGTGTTTAAAGGTCTATATGTGACTCAACATTCATACTAACTTGCAACACACTTTTAAGAGTATCTTATTAGATCTATAACACCCTCTTGATTCCTAAACAACTCAAAATTTTACTATGAGACTCTAGCTGTTTATTCTTCAACCACCTCAGAGACCTGAGAGGGATAAATATATTTGCTTATATAGGAAGTGCAGGGCCTGCAGCTTCCAAAACTAAGAAAGGACATACCAATGACTGCCTGGACAGTTCCCATTTTCTCTCCATACATTCCAGCATCAATCTTCAGCCTTTGGGTCCTGTTTCTCTGACAGACATTTGTTGTAGAGCAGGGATTATGAAGGACTTACCTACCCTGTCTTGGCAGAGTTAGGCTGTCGACTTCCCTGCTACCAAGTTTTGTCCTTTTTGGACAGCAGTCTGTCTGCAGTTGGTGCAAGGGGTTTTTTCATGCCAAGAGAGGGGCTTGCCAATAATTCAACCATCTTACAGTGGAGGTTCTTCGATGCTTACCTTCTACTTGGAGTAGAATAGGGGGTGCTGTCAGGTGCTGATATGTCTCGATATCAAAAAAAATCTTGATTTAAGATAACATCTTTGAATGCCATATTCTGCAGATCTCTTGGGGTTTTTGAAGATGCCCTATCCATCTCTTGTATTTAGATAAGCAAATGTTGCTTGTCTCTTAGCAACTTGATTACTGGGTAGTTTAGAGAATAACTGTGATAGACTGTCATAGTAGCTAACAAATTGACATGTATGCATGACTAGGAGTTTGTTTTACTTAACTATCCTAGACCATTTTAGACGGTTGGTATTAAGAGGTCAGAGCTTCATATTTTATTTTTAAGTATCTCTACGTATGATACCATTAGGAAGCGTTACCTTTAAATTTGTATCAATATACAAAGATCTATTCAATTGTGGTTAAATATACTCTTAATTATGTATCAATATACAAAGATCAATGCCTATGTAGCCCAATACAATCTTAATATTACGTCCATATGCAAGGGTCAATACCATTGTGGCCAACTATAATCTTAATTTTGTATCAATATACAAAGATCAATACCGATGTAATCCAGTACAATCTTATTTTTGCACAATAAACAATGGTCAATACCACTTTAGCCAAATAAACTACTAATTTTGTATCAATATACAAAGGTATAAGGGCATATTCAATAATCTGCCCCTTCTTCTTGAACCTTCCTGTGCTATGTCTATATCTCATTTTTCTCAAGCCCATGCACTCCTACATAGAAGAGGAAGAAGGATACAGAAAAGGAAAAGTAGGAAGTCCCTGGGCCTAACCTCCAAAACCCATTAAGACAGGACCATTTATCAGCTTGTAGAAGACGTGGAGATAAGGTAAAATACAAGAGAATTGTGGTATTGGCCCATACCTTTGACTTCAGCGGAGACGGGGGGCGGGGGGGAGCACCGTAGAGTTGGTGGTCTTATGTATTCTGGAGTCATACGGAGCGAGGTGGTGAGGGTGCATACTCTTGGTCCCACCATTCAAGAAGAGTACACACTTGGTCCCAGCTCCCAGCACACTGGAGACAGAAACGGGCAGATCCCGGAGCTCAGGGTCAGCCTGATGCAGGGCAAACTCTAAATAGAGAAAGACTTCGATCCAGGAGTGGTGGAACACATCTTTGATCCCTTCAGATGGGAAACACAGGTCCCTGATCCCAATAATTAGAGTTCAGAGACACACACATGGGATTTGGAGGGACCTAGGTTTGGAGGTTACTTACAAAAGGCCTTCTCGATGCAGATAGATTGTCCTTTGGGATCTCAAAATATATACACAAGAGCTGGTTTAGCTCCAAGGTGACAGAATGATTTCTTCTTTAACCCGGATTGAAAGATAACGCTTTGTATGTTGTCAGAAGGCCAAATTTGCTTCAGGAGAAGTACTACCTAGCCCCCTCACCCCCCCCCCCAAAAAAAAGAGGGCAATTGTCCTAGGGTTGGGATTGGGGCAGGGCTCTGTTCTTATCTTTCCAGGAGAATCGAAGCATCCATTAGGGGAGCCCGGGGATGGCTGGACAGCGGAAACCTCAGCAGAGAGCAGAATCAGGCACCAAGGAGTGACCCAGTTGATTCTGCCTTGCAGACTTCCTCAATAGCTGTCTCCATCGGGGGCCTGCAACCACCACAGCAATCCAATGTCACCGGGACCGTTCAGCTCTACACAATGCCCCGGCAGGAACCTCAGTGAAGCCTGCAAGATCAGCTTCTGCCTACAAACCCCTTAGGTCATCTAAACAGCTGAGAACAGAAGGACTGAACATAAAAGGAGTGTACTAACATTTTTAACCATTTTTTCCATTTGGGTTCAGGCCCCAAACAGGTCTACTACAACCCAAATCAGCAGGAAGTCACTTTAAGAGAGCGACATCCCATGCCCAGAGGGTGGGGAAGGTGTTTCACTGCCCTTCTTTTTGGTTATTTGAAGGATAACTGAAAACTCTGATATTTAGGGGAAGAGACAACCTTTTCTCTTTTTAAGTTAGTTAACTCAGTATTTGTTACAGTTACAGCAAAGTGGCTAATTCAATTAATTGTGAGCACCATGATTTATTTTATATTCAAGAGAATAATAATGATGCATATGAAAGACTTGCCTAATAAAACCATTTAATTAAGTTTTATATTTCAAAGCCTGTATTTTCAGGTATATGTATTTTACTGATAACTTACATATTCAGTATTATGAGTACTATACAGTTTCTGGGAGAAGGGTTTATTGGAAGGAATCAGGGTTTAGTTACACAAAGAGAAATGATATGAATCATTTTATAGATATGAACATATTTCATTATATGCATTCTAAAATAATTCCCATTCATTAGGAGTAAGTTCTCAAATACATTAAAAATAAATACTAACAAAAGAACTGTTTCCTAATGATTTCACGTATTCATTGAGAAAATTTTCATGTGAGATGTGTAGAACAATTCTCAGAATAAAATAGACATACAGACACTCAAAGGGGCAAACAGTATTTTCTTCATAAGTCAATCTCTCTCAGATTTTTTTTTCTGGGAGAAAAACTGTTCAAATTTGGAAATACATTTTCTCCATATCACTCAGGTACACTGATTATTGACTAAATAACTTAGGTAATTATTTAATCACACACAGCCTGCCTCCAGGTATTTTTTCTTTCTCTTCAGAAAGACTAGACATTTAGTAGCAGTTCTCCTTATATTGAAGAAACAAGTACTCTTTGTCAATAGGCCATTTTCTCAGCATGTGTCTAGCCTAATTACTACACTCTAATCTTTTTCTGGAGATACAGACAGAAATTTAAGAGCGTTTGCTCTCAGGGAACTTATATTTTAGTTGGGGGAGGGTTAGCCTGAAAGGAGAATGGCAGGAGGTGCAGAAGAACAACAGGTTAGACAGGTAAAAGCAAGGACATACAACTAATAGAGAATACTATATGGTGATCATTGTATTCCATACGCTACTTTAAAAATTGTACAAATGTTAATTTATTTTAATATGTGCAATAATTATGAGTATGTGTCACTATCATTACAGCTAATATAAAGATGAAATTCTGTTAGTTTATTTGTTTATAGTATAGGGCAAAATTCAAGGACTAAGGTATTTGACTTTGATGACCACCATTCTCGTAACAATTATGTTCATGTTGAATATATTCAAATAACAATTATATTCATCTTTGAAAGAAGTTTGTTTAGCCTTCTTTTACTACCTTAAAATTTGGTTACAGACAGAAAATAGATATGATGGACATGAAGGAATTAGACCCTAAGATATTATTTACAAAATACTATTCCCCATATCAACGCTTACTAGGAAATATGAGGAAGATCAAGAAAAAATTGAATATTTGTGCTGTGTCCCAAGACCACGTTTTAAGAAGTAAAGATTCCCCCATTAATTTTCCTTATGCATCTCTTCACTTATTCTTCTCTATTGGTTCAGGGTCTGGGATCTAGGTCCTCAACTAAGGATTGCATGTATTGATTGAGCCTGTAAGACACACAACTTAAGCAGAACATTTCTGAAAGGGTTTATCATGGTCAATCAGACATGTAAGTTTCACTTGCATCTTTACCTTTAGTCCGTCTTGGGGTGATCTATGCCAGCTTCCCAGGCGGGGCCGATGATGACAGTTAGAGAGGCATATACAGACCATGCTGCGGGGAACTCATCTCTTATCCCATTAGAATCCTATAGATTTTATGCTCTGGAAGAGAGTAGGATGCACTGTTTGCATCTGTACACATATTTCTTATGGAATCCAAATACTAGAAATAATTCTTCATTGCTTCATGCCATTTCTTCAGAAATAACTAGGGTCTACCTTGTGAAATAAAAATATGAGACTGTTACTGAGGAAGAGGAATGAAATCATGGATTTAAAGTGGGAGTGCTCTAAATGATCATGTGTTTTGTGTGACAGAAAAATAGATGCATTAGAAAGGATTTGAGACTAAAGTCTCAGGGAGAAAAGTCCAGAAGGAAGAATAAAGTAGTCTATGTGTACATGAAACATAAGAGGAAGGATGTAGGGAGATCTGATGTGTAGTCCCAATATCTTCCTGAGCTGGATAAAAGACCTAGACAACTAAATTCTGGTTCCTCATCTACAAGGTGTCAAAAGTAATGATGTTTTGGGATATTATAAGAAGCAGCTGCTGCCTATATGTAAAGTATAGAATAGTGTGACATATACTATAATTGCCAATCATTGCTATTAACTTATTATTTCTTTTTCTTATACAAAGGGATATCTTTAAAGGGATGGATTTCTCATATTCATACCCATTTCATTGGTAACTTGTCAAACTCTAAATGTTTCTTTAGTTAAATATTTTCCTCTCTGTTCCCAGATACTAGTTTATAAGAAAGTATGAGTAACTGTTCCCCATACATCTAAAATCTTGGGGAATCTAGGTCAGCGCAAGGTTTTGAATCTGATTTCCAACCACTTTTGTTTACACAGCATACTGGCCAGGAAATTGGAACCACCTGTACTTTCTAAGAGGTGCCATGACATAGCCTCATGCTTTGACTTGACTTTTCAACTAGATATTGGAAGGAAGGAAGGAGGGAAGGAAGGAAGGAGGGAAGGAAGGAAAGAAGGGAGATTTATCCTGCACAGAAAATTCATGTGAAAACAGCAACTTAACATCTAGAGCTGGGAAAAATAAATTTATATTCTTTATTAATCAACCAACCTCTAGATTTTTACTATGACAACACAAAGCCCATGTGTTTTGTGACCTAGCCAAAGGTAAGTGAAACCTCGTTCTTCTGCATACTGAATTCTTCAACAGCAAATACAAATATGTTAGAGAATATACTTGTGTCTCCACAGCAACCACTGCTGGGCCCACATACTTGCCTACGTCTGATTTCCTTTTTACAAGTGCCTCTAGCTTCTTGAATGTTTTTCTAAGGCAGGGGTTTTTATCCCTGACTGCACATCAAAAGAGATTTTGAAGTCTGGAAGTAGGTCCCAACCGTAGGCTACATATGTAACTATTACTTTATAAAGCCCAAAGAGAGTGAAGTTCAAATGAAAAAGAAAGTACTTCTTTAATTTAGGTTGGACAGACAGGTGAAACAACAAATGAACACACACCTCTACACTGGATCTTATGGCAAGTGTGGGAACTTCCTTTAAATGAATAATTAGTAAAGAAAATCATCTTTTCTGAATTGTGATTTTCCACAATACAAGAGATGGTAGGTACTGAAGTTCAATCTAATGCTGAAGCCCATCATCTGTACACTGTGGAATGTGCATCTGACTCACTCAAGGTAGAGATAAAGGCTAAAGAGCATAGACAAGACTACTGATTTTGTCCTAAAGGTGATTCTAAATATGTCTCATAAATTACCTTGAAGAAGCAAAACTCCTACATGTGACTCAAAAAAGTGTTACTAGTTGAGATGTAGTTGGTGCTTTGGATGAATTGCACAAGAGGTATATTGAAGGAGTTCATCAAAAGGGAGATAATGAAAGGATGTATGCTTCCAGATAGGAAGAATAGGTACAACTTGTCCATTTGGCAGAAGAAAATAGTCATAAAGACACAGAGACAGAATATGTTGGAATATTTCTCTGGTGGAAGACAGAAAACACCAGTCGGGAGAGTGGACAAAGAAGGGTTCACTAAAGCTGAACTGGTTGTGTAGGGAAAAAAAATCAGCTTTAATATCACACAAGTCTTTTGTGAGACTGCACTTCTATTCTGTTGTCATTGGATATATTACTCGGGGTTATCTAGAGGAACAGAACTTATAGAATTAATTAATGGATATGTGTGTTGGGAGAGAGAGAAAGAGGGTGAGTGAGTGTGTGTGTGTGTGTGTGTGTGTGTGTGTGTGTGTGTGTGTGTGTGAGAGAGAGAGAGAGAGAGAGAGTAATTCAGCTTGTCCAACAATGTCTATATACCAACTGAAGTTCTAAGAATCCAGTAGTTGTTTAGTCTATAAGGCTGGATGTTTCATGTGGTCTTCAGTATATGCCAGAATCCCAAGGAAGCAAGCTCTAATGGAAGTGAAGGAATGGACTTGCAATTGAGCAAGAACAAGTGGGCAAGGAGTGGCCTTCCTTCTTCCATGTCCTTTTATATAGGCTGCCAGCATAAGGTGTGTACCAGATTAAAGGTGTGTCTTCCCACCTCAAAAAAATCTGGATTAAAGGTATATCTTCCTACCTTAAAAGACTTGAATTAAAAGTGGGTCTTCCCTCTTCAAACAATGTAACTAAGTAAAATCCCTCGCATGCGTGCACAGCACCTATGGTTACATTTAATTCCAGATCTAGTCAAGTTGATAACCAAGAATAACCATCATATGGGGATATCACATCAACCATTTTATTCCTATTCAGTTGAGTAGATATGTCACTATTCACAGGCAAGCTAGCCATATATTACGAGATTGGTTCAACTTCTTTATCTTATATATCTAGTAGATGGTAGACACCCAATTAATTGTCCCATTTGGGCAGTCCTCAGTTATTGGTCCAGCCTTTAGGAACATTTTTCTAATTTGGTAGAATTTCCTAAGGGACAGGATGATGACCACCCCAATAGCAATGCTGGGATTTATAATACAAGGAGATTAATCAAACTTCACTCCTGTGACCTGTACTAGTTGTTAAAGAGAGACATGTATAGAGTGTTCATCTAAATATATTCACCTTTTCTGTTGTATTTTGACCACATCACCTTTGGACTTCATGAAGCAGTCCTGTTACTAATACCAGCATGCCAGTGTTGTGCTTGTAAGTATACTTGTGTATTCTGAGCATATACATTTAAAAACCCTACATTTGTTGAAATCACACCTGTGAGACAAGAACGTGGGGCCTCTACTATTACAGTGCTTATGTACTATCACAGACATAATGGGAGAGGGCATTGCCTCCCTCAGACACCATTAGCTATATCATATAAAGTTCCCAGGACTAATTATGGGTTACTTCTTCTCCAGTTGTTGGTCAATGGATTCCATATGTCCCCAAGCATTCCAGGCTATTATTTTTTATTTGAGTCACTCTTCCAAGTTTGATGGTAAGACCCTAGATCTGAAGGCAACATATATCTGAGTCAGAGGACATGGAAAAATCAAGCTGGTAACAACCTAGAAGATTAGTTCCTGCTAGCTAGCTTTCATAGTACTAGAGTAAGCGGTGTACATTCTGGGAAGAAAAGTCATCATATGTCTTACTGAGCTGTGAACCATGCAAGATACAAATGCCTCTTGTTCAATAGTGGCAGTGGCATCAGTGTTATGGAGTAACCAATCATTTTCTGATTACTTTTAAAACATCTTCATAAAATGGAGCCCATGACTGGTACTACCGACTATTCCAAAAAATGTGTTGCTGGTTATGTTATAGGCCCTCAACTGCTCCCTAAGCTTTTAATCTTTGTGGCCATAATTTAGAGCACTTCTCAACCATCTTCAGGGAAAGTGAGGTATTTTTGTATATTACTATTAACATAGAGACCAATAACCTATCAATACTAAAAAAATAAGAGACTATGGCATACTCAGTTCTAAGTGGGACATCTATATCATAGACTCTCCTGCCACATGTCAGGTACCATTATAGAAGAGGGGACAGAAATATCATAGAAGCAAGAGGGAGTATATGTCCATATCAAAAGGGCTTTTGACAGACATGACCAAATAGCTGCATATATGAACTCACAACACCTGGGAACTTGGGACTGAATGCACAAGACTTACACAAGATCAGGTCAGTAAAAATACCAGTATGGATCAATGAAGAGCTCACAAAGTCCTGCCTCCAGCCAAGGAAATATTGTCATGTGATGGCTACTTGGGTGGCAGAGTCATTTTTCTTTAGGCATGTGGGCCCTCAGAGGCTACCCATGCTCTAGGACATGGTCCGACACCCATGCACATACACATAGTACTAAATAGACTCAGTGAGTATTAAGAACAAGGGAGGGGAAGCTCATGAAGTTGGAGGAAGTGAGCAAGTAGAGGAACTGGAAGGGAGAAAGTGGGGAATGGATTGGATACAGACATATCATATGCATGCATGAGCACGAAGTATTTAATTAAAAAGAAGACAGTTAATATACTTCGAAAAAAGCTTCTGAGAACAAAAGTTAAAATATGGAAAGATTTATTATGAAATAAGTTAATATAGAACTCAAATCGCCAAAATTCACTACTCTCTCAACATTTTGACTTTTGGCTGAGTTGCTTCAATGTATTGATTGTTTCTCTAGAGAGGAGTATTGATAAATGAATAGTTCTAAAATTCAGGAAAGATGACTTTTTGTTTGCCTTTTAATTATATATATATTTAAAGATCCAGACATCATTTGAAGAAATTGGAAGCTTTTGCAACTCTGAAGGTAATACCTGGCATCTGCACACCTATTGTAATAAACAAAAGGATTCATCTCTCATGCTCTGACTGACTTTTTAAAAAATCTATTTATTCAAGTTACTTTTTTTCCTTTAAACATTTATTTATTAATTCAAGTTATGTCTCCATCACAGCCCCATCCCACCACCCCCTCTTGGTCCTACCATCCCATTCTCTATCCCCTTTCCCACCTATCCTACTCCTCCAGTATGGGGTGTCTCAATGTATCAGCCCCCCTCAGTTCATTAGTCACATGAGGTCTAAGAGCTTCCTCTTGCACAGGAGGCATACATGGCAGTTCCACTAGGGTGGAGTGTCCCACTAACAGGTAACCAAGTCCATGTTCCTGTTCTTTTGGGTCTATTGATTATAGAATAGTTACCCTGTACTATATGGCTAAAATCTTGTTATAAGTGAATAGATGCCATGTGCATCCTTCTGAGTCTGGGTTAGCTCACTCAGGAAGAGCTTCTCTAGTTCTATCCATTTGGCTGCAAATTGCATGATTTCATTGTTTCTGATGGCTGAATGAATAGTATTCCATTGTGTAGATGTACCACAGTTTTGTTTTGTTTTGTTTTTTTATCCATTCGTCGGTTGAGGGACATCTGGGTTGTTTCCAATTTCTAGCTATTACAAATAAGGCTGCTATGAACATAGTTGAGGAGATGTCCCAATTTCAGCCTCCTCTCTCCTTTCTACCCTGTCCCATCTTCACACCCTCTTCCCATTACCTGTGAACATCACAGTTGCATTCATCCTGAACACAGTCTCTCTATTTGTAGCAAAAAAGTTATTTCTTACCATTAGAAAGCATATATCTATTTGAGGAAAGTTATCATTTTTGCAAACATTTAACTACATTTGCTTTTACTGGTGGTGATTTTTAAGACTATTGTGAAATATTAGGGCTTAAAAAACTTCAGAAGTAATTTAAAGGCAAAGGACAGTTTCAATCAGAAAAGTAAATATTAAAATTGGCTCAGACACACCTCCTATGACTTGGATCACATTAACCATAATTTGGAAATAAATAGTGATTTTTCCCTGTTTTCTTAAATTTTTTAAGAGTCTCAGTATGTAACTCAGTCTTTGTCTCAAACTCGAGATCTCCTGAGAGCTGGACTACGATGTATGTAACTATGTCACTTTGGTGAGAAAATCAACATTGGAATTGATTAATGTGTTTGAAGAATTTCCTGCCCCTGCCCCATCCACTTACCTGTACCCTGAATTTCAATTAAGAATAATGTGATTAGCATGAGAAGCCTGTCTCTCCACTGCATTAGTTTTCTATAGCTAAAAGAAATGATCACAGCTTTGGTAGATTAAGATAATACATATGGATTGTTTCATAGAACAATAGTAGTCTGCTCAGTAGTCTGAAGTCAGTGTCCCAGGGCAATGCTTACTTGGACACAATAGAAAGGATTCCATGCTCTGCCTCAACCAGGTACTGGTGGTTATAGCCATTCATTGGCGTGCGGTCACATCCTTATGATCTCTACCCCTCTATCATCACATTGCTCTTTTTCCTTTGTGTCTTTTCTTCAGAGATGTGTCTGTTAAATCCTCTTCTAAAGATATTGGTAATGGTCCCAGAAGAGTCCAAGTCCTGAGGGCAGCCTGACCAACTTCAGCTGCCATCCAGGCCCAGATAGAGCGCTTTGATTCAGTTAACCCCAAGACCTACTCCATCTACAAGCTGCTGGATCATGAGGAGGAGCCGCTGCTGCAGAACCAGATCTGGAAGCACAACATCACCACCACTGAAGACGAAAACAGGAAGCATGGTTGTGATTGGAAAAAGTGTCAGCCATGGTTTGGTCCTTTAGAGACCAGACCAATGACTCATGGCAATGAGTACTTGCATGTAGAGCTGTGTGGGCAACAAGTGGACTGAGTAATGAGCTGCAATTTCCAAAGCGACTGCAACAAATGAATTTTCAGTGGAGGCGTGGGAAGAATTGAGAAATTGAGATTGCGTAAGCTGCGGAGAAACACTGAATCATATCGATGTCTGAAGGCTGAGCTACTGCCAGAGGCCATGTTGATGTGCATGGCCTGTACTGCTGCCTGAGGCCATGTTGATGTCTGTGGCCCATGGCAGCAACCAGAACCATGCCTGGTTCTTAGCTCTGCTGTAGCTTGCAGCCAGGACCTGTTGATTTTGGTGGACTTCATTACCAGCAAAGGCAATTAAGATATCTGTAGTTTGTGCTGTCACCTGAAGACATGTTCATGTCAATGGGCCAGAATGCTGTCAGAGGTCATGCATATATGAGTTTCCTGTGCTGCTACCTAAAGCCATCTTGATGTCCATGGTCGGTGATGACACAGGGGGCTATGTGTGGGTTCCTAGTCTTGCCGCAGCCAGGGTTTGAGTTGATATTTGTGGGTTGTGTTACACTGATGACCATGTGGATGTCCCAGATCTGTGCTGCCACCTGAAACCATGCTGGTGTCCATGGTCCATGTTGTCCTGGAGGCAATGCTGAATGTCTGTTGTCTGTACTGCCACTAGAGAACATGCTGAGGACCATGTTGAAGTCCATAGTCTACGCTGCTAATGGGGTCCTTATCTGTGTCTGCAGTCCTGTGGCAGCTGGAGAATTATTGATGTTTGTGGCCATGTTACCATTCAAGGTCATATGGATATCTGTGGTCTATGCTGCTCCCTGAAGCCATGTTGATATCTATGGTGCAGGATCCTGCTAGGGACCATTAGAGGTCCATTATTCATAGTCCTGCTGACTGTAAAGGACGAGAAGCTTCTTCTACAGTGGTATTGATGACTATAGACTCACAGTTGAGAGAGACATAGAAGACTTCCGTGATGCCACCACCACTACCACCACCCGAAGTAACAGCATAGTCAGGAAGCCATCAAAGAGAACTCATAAAAATTGTGACAAGGATGCAGAAATGTAGCTCTCTACAGTAAATGGTTGCTGGCAGGGTGGGGAAGAATTCACTTTTCTCTGTGGGGCTGACCACTAGGAATTTGATCATGCTCCAGTGACTTATGGCCTGCATAAATTGGATTTTTTATAAATAATCTTTTGAAGTGAAGTCACAAGGTTAAGCGGACAGATGTGGAAAGACTGGGAAGTAAGGGTGATTGGGATACATTATGTAAAGTTCCCAAATCATCAAAACATTATGTAAAAAAATACAATAAAAGGAAAAAAAGATGCTTATAATGTTATATATGACCATCCTGAAGATAATGCAGGGTAATCCTATCTTAGATTGCTAATTTAATCTTGTCTATACAACATTGGCAGATTATATAGACTTGATTTGGATGTCATTTAGGGGGGTCCAGATTTTGGTCTACCTACCTGTGCAGTACATACTTTTTCATGAGGATGAGTTTGTATTTCTTCAATGATGATAGAAGGCATTGGTTCTTTAAAAGTTCTTTATCATGATTATAAAGTAGTAAGCAGGCAATAATTATAAATTATATTAAAATATTAAATAACTTTGGGTAACACACAAAATTGACTACTTAGAGACAAAGCCATGTTGTTTGGAGATTTTCAAATCCCAGACATTCATTTGAATTATACTCAATCCATTCATGTCCTCTTTTCAGTGTCCCAAGCATTGTTCCTTACTCTGGGTGTGATTCTTCTCACTCAAATGTACCTCTACCTTCTGCTACTGTACTTCTCAATACCAGAGGAAACTATCTGACACTTAGCTGCTTACATCTCAACTAACTAATGCAAAATGAAAGTATTTACTAATATATTTGAATTGACCTGTGTGTTTTCAGTGTCTCATTCCTTATGATCAACCTCATTGTATTGGCTGGTTTTGTGTGTCAACTTGGCACAACCTAGTCATCAGAGAGGAAGCAGTGTCAGTTTATAAAATGCTTCTATGGGATCCTGCTGTAAGGCAATTTCTCAATTAGTGGTCAGTGGGGGAGGGACAAGCTCACAGTGGTGACACCATTCCTGGGCTGGTGGTTCTGGGTCTTATAAGAAAGCATGTGGAACAACCCAGTAAGCAGCAACCCTCCATGGCCTCTTCATCAGCTCCTGCCTCCAGCATTACCAGCCTGAATTCCTTAATTGATGAACAGCAATGTGGAACTGTAAGCCAAATAAACTCTTTCCTCCCCAACTTGCTTTTTGTTCATGGTGTTTCATTGCAACAATAGAAACCCTAGCTGAGATAAGTTGGTACCAGCATTGTGGGGTACTGCTGTGACAGACCTGACTATGTTTATGGGAGAACTGAGGAAGGATTTTAGGCTGGAAAAGCCACTGAATATTGAGACCTCAGTGGGATGTTCTCCAGGAGCCTGGAAGAAAGGAATGTTGAGAGCAGTGCAGAAGATTGAGATCTGGCTTGTGAAATTTCAGAGGGAAAGTTAAAGACTTTATCAGGGTCATTTGCTATTTTGATTTAGGATTCTATGGTTCTTGATAGAAGTAGAAGATGTGAGTAACAAGATGCCAGAACTACTCAAGTGAAACCTTTATGTTATTTGAACAATTGATGCTGGTCAGTTAGAGCTAAGAAATTAGTGGAGGTGAAGAAGAGACCAGCATCACTGTGGTGAAATCTTCTGGGAAGCATTTTCTGAGAGCACAGAGAGAAGCTGTCTTCCAGACTTGTACCCACTGCTGGCAGCTGGACTTGGTAATGTGTAACAGCCAACTAGGTGGACCGGTTTTGAAGCATGAAGGGGTCATGGAGAACAACTGAGGCTTAGCAATGTGAGAGACCAGGAGAGGGCATTGGTGAAGGTGCAGCCTCAGTGGCAGTTGAAGGCCCCAGATTGAAGCAGTCATGCAAAGAAATGGAGGCTAGGTGCCATGAAGACAGCCTCCTTGAGGCTACTGGTGAATGTGCAGCTCAGGAGACCCCAGCATTTTGGAGATGCCAGGATCATGGGATGACCACCAAGAACAGGAGCAGCAGTAGAGTGGAGCCAGCTGGAGCCTAGAATACAAGCTGTGTGTGCAGCAGACTGCAGAGCCAGAGAAGGAACCTGAGGTCCTTTGGATGAGTTCAGAAGATAATGAGTGAATTCCAGACATTGCAATGTGAGAGATTGATTTTGCTTTGATTTGACTGTGACTATACCCTGATTTTTCCCTATAGAAGTAAGAAAGTAATTTACTGGAGACCACAGTTAGGAGAATGAATTTTAAAAGCCTTTGGATATTAAAAGGGAAGAACAGATATTTTAAAGGGTCTGAAATTTTAGTATGTTTGAATTTGTAAAGACTGTATGACTTTTAAAGTTATTTGTGTTATTTATTTATTTATTTATTACTTCAGGTTATATCTCCATCATAGTGTCCTCTTTCAACACTTCCCAGTCCCGCCCTCCCACCCTCTACCCCCTAACACCTCCATCCCACTCCTCTGGAGTGGGGTGACCCTACATAACAATCCCCCACCCTAGTTCAGCAGTCATATGAAGGCCAAGACCCTCCTCATACACTGATGGTCTACAAGGCAGCACCACTAGGGCAAAGTGTCTCATTGACAAGAAAAAAAAGTCTATGTTCCTGTTCTCTTTGGTGCATTGGTTGTAGTATAGAAATCCTGTAATATATAGCTAAAATCCGACTATAAGTGAACAGATGCCATGTGCATCCCTCTGAGTCTGGGTTAGCTCACTCAGAATGAGCTTTTCTACTTCCATTCATTTGACTGCAAATTGCATAATTTCCTTGATTCTGATAGCTGAGTAGTATTCCATTGTGTAGACGTAACATAGATTTTTAATCCATTCTTCAGTTGAGGGACATCTGGGTTGTTTCCAGTTTCTAGCTATTACAAATAAGGCTGCTATGAACATAAATGAGGCAACTTCCTTGTAATTCAGTGAGGACTCATTTGGATGTATACCCAGAAGTTGTATGGCTGGGTCCTGAGGCAGATCTCTCCCAAGTTTTCTATGATATCGCCAGACTGTCATCCATAGCGGTTGCACAGGCCTGCACTCCCATCAGCAATGGAGGAGGGCTCCCCTTTCTCCACACCCTCGCCAGCATGTGCTGCCATTTGAGCTTTTGATCTTAGCCATTCTGACAGGTGTGAGATGGAATTTCAGAATCTTCTTGAGTTGCATTTCTCTGATGATTAAGGATGCTGAGCATTTCTTCAAGTGTCTCTCAGCCTTCAGCAATTCCTCCTTTGTGAATTCTCTGTATAGCTCTTTGCCCCAATTTTTAATTGGATTATTTGGTTTCTTGGCATTTAATTTCTTGAGTTCTTTGTAGATTTTGGAGAGTAGCCCTCTGTCAGATGTGGGGTTGGTGAAGATTTTCTCCCAGTCTGTAGGCTGCCGTTTTGTTCAAATGACAGTGTCTTTTGCCTTACAGAAGCTTTTCAGTTTCATGAGGTCCCATTGATTGATTGTTGGTCTCAGGTCCTGAGCTGTTGGTGTTCTGTTCAGGAAGTTTTCACCTGTGCCATTGAGTTCGACGGTTTTTCTCACTTTCTCTTCTAGTAGATTTATTGTGACCCGGGTTATGTTAAGGTCTTTGATCCAATTGGACTTAAATTTTGTACAAGGTGACAAGTATGGGTCTAATTTCATTCTTTTACAAGTGGACATCCAGTTAGACCAGAACCATTTGTTGAAGAAGCTGTCCTTCTTCCATTGTGCCATTTTGGATTCTTTGTCAAAAATTAGGTGGCCATAAGTGTGTGGGTCTATTTCTGGATCTTCAATTCGATTCCATTGATCTACTGGTCTGTTTCTATACCAGTACCATGCTGGTTTTTTTTTTTTTTATTACTATTGCTTTGTAGTACAGCTTGAGATCTGGGATGGTGATACCTCCAGATGATTTTTATTGTACAGGATTGATTTAGCTATTCTAGGTTTTATGTTGTTCCATATGAAATTGAGAATAGCTTTTTCCAGGTCTATAAAGAATTGTGTTGGTACTTTGGTAGGAATTGCATTGAATCTGTATATTGCTTTTGGTAGGATGGCCATTTTTATTATACTGATCCTACCTCTCCATGAGTATGAGAGATCTTTCCATCTTCTGATGGCCTCTTCAATTTCTTTCTTCAAAGGCTTGAAGTTATTGTTGTACATGTCTTTAGTTGCTTGGTTAGAGTTACCCCCAAGTATTTTTATATTGTTTGTGGCTATTGTGAAGGGAGTTGTTTCCCTAATTTCTTTCTCAGCTCATTTATTTGTTGTATAAAGAAGGGCTTCGAAATTTTTTTGAATTAATTTTGTATCCAGTCACCATGCTGAAGGTGTTTATCAGCTGTAAGAGTTCTCTGGTGGAATTTTTGGGGTTGCTTATTTATACTATCATATCGTCTGCAAATAGGGATAATTTCTTCGTTTCCAATTTGTATCCCCTTGATCTCTTTTAGTTCTCTTATTGCTCTCGCAAGAACTTCAAGTACTATATTGAAGAGATATGGTGAAAGTGGGCATCCTTGTCTTGTCCCTGAGTTTAGAGGAAATGCTTCAAGTTTCTCTCCATTTAATTTGATGTTTGCCTCTGGCTTGCTGTATATTGCCTTTATTATTTCCAGATACGGTCCTTGTATGCCCATTCTCTCCAGAACTTTTAGCATGAAGGGGTGTTAAATTTTGTCAAATGCTTTTTCTGCATCTAGCAAGATAATCATGTGGTTTTTTTTTTCATCTTGTTTATGTGATGAATTACGTTGGTAGACTTTCATATGTTGAACCATTTCTGCATTCCTGGGATGAAGCCTACTTGACCATGGTGTATGATACTTTTGATGTGTTCTTGGATTCAGTTTGCTAGTATTTTGTTAAGTATTTTTTCATCTATTTTCATGAGGGAGACTGGTCTGAAGTTCTCTTTCTTGGGTCTTTGTGTGGTTTAGGAATCAGGGTAACTGTGGCCTCATAGAATGAGTTTGGCAGTGTTCTTTCTGATTCTCTTTTGTTAAAGAGTTTGAAGAGTATTGGTGTTAGCTCTTCTTTGAAGGTCTGATAGAATTCTGTGTTGAAACCATCTTGCCCTGGGCTGTTTTTGCTTGGGAGATTTTTAATGACTGTTTCTAGTTCCTTACAGGTTTTAGGGTTGTTTAATCGGTTAACCTGATCTTGATTTAGCTTTGGCAGGTAGAATCTATCAAGAAAATTGTCCAGTTCGCTTAAATGTTCATATTTGGTGGAGTATAGATTTTTAAAGTAGGACCTGAATATTCTCTGGATTTCCTCAATATCTGTTGTTATTTCGCCCTTTTCATTTCTGATTTTGTTGAATATGGGGTTTTTCCCTCTGTCTTTTAGTTAATTTGGCTAACGGTTTATCTATTTTGTTGATTTTCTCAAAGAACCAACTCTTGGTTTCATTGATTCTTTGTATCATTCTTTTTGTTTCTAAGTTGTTGATTTCAGCCCTAAGTTTGATGATTTCCTGCCTTCTGCTCCTCTTGGGAGTGTTTCCTTCTTTTTTTTTTTCCAATTCATCCAGTTTGACTGTTAATTTGTTAATATGCACTGTCACAATTTTCTTTTTGAAGGCACTTAGTACTCTGAACTTTCCTCGTAGCCTAGCTTTCATTGTGTCCCATAGGTTTGTGTATGTTGTGCCTTCATTTTCATTGGTTTTTAAGAAGTCTTTGATTTCCTTCTTTATTTCTTCCCTGACCCAGTAGTCATCTAGTAAAGAGTTGTTCAATTTCCATGTGCATGTAGGCTTTCTGTTGATTCTTTTACTATTGAAATCCAGCTTTATTCCATGGTGGTCTGATAAGATACAAGGGGTTATTTCAATTTTCTTGTATCTGTTGAGGCTATCTTTGTTTCCGACTATATGATCGATTTTTGAGAAGGTTCCGTGTGGTTCTGAGAAGAAGGTGTATTCTTTTGTGTTTGAGAAGAAGATGTATTCTTTTGTGTTTGGGTGAAATGTTTGAGAAGAAGATGTATTCTTTTGTGTTTGGGTGAAATGTTCTGTAGATATGTTAGGTCCATTTGGTTCAAGAGCTCTGTTAGACTCATTATTTCTCTATTTGGTTTCTATCTTGATGATATGTCCATTGTGTGAGTGGGGTGTTGAAGTCTCCCACTTCTAATGTGTGGGGATCAATGTGTGATTTAAGTTTTAGGAGAGTTTCTTTTACAAATGTAGGTGCCTTTCTATTTGGGGCATAGATGTTCAATATTGAGATGTCCTCTTCATGAATATTTCCTTTAACGAGTATGTAATGCCTTTTTTGTTTGTTTGTTTGTTTGTTTGTTTTGTTTTGTTTTTTAACTTCAGTTGGAAGTCTATTTTGCTTGATATTAGGATGGCTACTCCAGCTTACTTCCTGAATCCATTTGCTTGGAAAACCTTTTCCCAGCCCTTTACTCTAAGATAGTGTCTATCTTTGTTAGTAAGATGTGTTTCTTGAAAGCAACAAAATGATAGGTCTTTTTTACGGATCCAATCTGCAACCCTGTGACCTTTTATTGGGGAGTTGGGTCCATTGAAATTTATGGATATTAGTGACTAGAGGTTGTTATTTCCCATTATTTTGACATAGGTGGTGGTACTGTGTTTCTTTTGGTTTAGTTACCATGGAGTTTTCTGTTTCCTCTGTTTTCTTGGGTGTAGTTATCTTCTCTGGGTTGGAATTTTCCTTCTAGGATCTTATGTAGGGCTGAATTTGTGGGTAGATATGGTTTAAATTTGATTTTGTCATGGAATATCTTGTTTTCTCCATCTATGTTGATAGAGAATTTTGCTGGGTATAGTAGTCTGGCTGGGCATCTATGTTCTCTCAGGGCTTGTAGGACATCTGTCCAGGCCCTTCTAGCTTTTAGAGTTTCTGAGGAGAAGTCAGGTGTAATTCTGATGGGTCTGCCATTATACGTTACTTGGCCTTTTTCTCTTACAGCTTTTAATATTCATTCTTTGTTCTGTACACTTGGAGTTTCAATTATTATGTGGTAAGAGGAGTTTCTTTTCTGATCTAATCTCCTTGGTGTTCTGTAAGCCTCTTGGAATTTTATTGGCATCTCTTTCTTTAGGTTTGGGAAGTTTTCTTCTATGATTTTGTTGAAGATGTTTCCTGGACCTTGGAGTTGGGAGTCTTCTCTTTCCTCTATGCCTATAATTCTCAGGTTCTGTCTTTTTATTGAATCCTTGATTTCTTGGATGTTATGGGTGAGGACTTTTTTAGCTTTTTCATTATCTTTGGATGTTGTACTGATTTCTTCCATTGAATCTTCCAAGCCAAAGATCCTGTCTTCCATCTCTTGTATCCTATTTTTGATACTCATGTATGTAGTTCCTGTTCTCTTCCCTTGATTCTCCATTTCCACTCTTAACTCTGACTGTCTTTTCCTTATTGCTTCCATTTCCAGTTTCACATCTTGAAAGATTTTATTCATTTTGTGTATTTCCTGCTCCAATTTGCTTGTCTTGCCTGGAAATCTTTCATCTCTTTTAAATCTTTCATTGCCTTGTCTCTTTCCTGTTCAATATGAGCCACTTTGGCTTGGAGCTCTCTAATGGTATTATCCGTTGCTTTCACTTGTAAAATTGTGGACTTCTTGAATTCCTTTATAGATTTTAATTCTTCTTGAATGGACTCCATCACTCTCCAGACTGTATAGTTGTCATCGTTTTCATATATTCAACTGTGGTGAAGTTGTCAGAGCTTGCTGTACTAGCATTGCTGCATTTTGTTGGGGTCATAATTCCCTGGCTTTTAGTGATTCTGCTTTTTTGATGTCCTTTTGTCATTTGGTTGTTCTTAGCTATTTGTTCCTGTTGTCTTCTGGGCTTGGAGCCAAAGGGGGCACTTTGGTGTAGCAGTCGTATTGTTTGGTGATCAGTCACTTTCCACTGGCTGGATGGGGCCTTGTGTGGAGGTTTTCAGTGTGCCTCCAAGAGCTCACCCCTTCCCATTTTGTCCCAACTGGGGGGACTCAGGTGAGGGGTTGTGATGGTGATGTGTTCCTGTAGATTTCTGGGATCCAACTGGTCTTCGTATAGATGACAGTGCAGGTTGGCAGGCCTCAGGCTGTTGGGTGGGGTTGTAGCTCCCCTGCAGCTTACGTGTTGGACCGTGTTTGTGATCCTCTCCAGTTGCTCACAGGGGGTTCTCAGGGTCTATGTGCATCTAATAGCCAGAAGCACTGTGAGCTGGTGCAGCCTATTTCCAGGCAATGAGGAATGGCCCAGGATTGTTTCACTGCTCCCAAGTCAGATCTCTGTATGTTGCACACTGAGTGTTCAGCCTGCAGTGGCTCTGGTGGTATGGTCCTGTGTGTCTAGGCACAGATTCTGTGAACTCTGGAGGACCCAAGTTTGTGGGTTGAAACCGCCCATTGGAGTCTTGAAAGGACCCGACTCCATGCCCTTAAGATGAGTCACTCAGCAGTGTCTCCCAGGTTGAAACCTCACTGTTCCAGGGGTGGAGCTATATATGCTTAAGCTCTGGTTTCCCACCGTAAGGGCCAGCACTTGCTAAAGAGTTTAATAATAATAATAACCCCACAATTTGCCCAGAGTTTGGACCCTGTGGTGGACAAATCTGCCTTCCAACCCTGCTGCCTTTTCTGCCACTCTCACAACTCCGCCTATGTGGGTATGGAGCTGGCTTTGGATACTGGCAAATGGGGCCACTGTCTTCCAAGTTCCAGTAACAGCAGTCGAACTGCTGCATAACCTGCATCTGGAAGAGTATTCTGCTGCTCAGTCCCCCTGCAGCATTTTTCCCCCAATGTCTGTAAATCCAATAGAGGGGCTGTATGTATGTCCTACACCCCTCTGGGAGAGCACAAATATGCCTGTAGTTTGCAAAATGCTACTGTGAACCCATTGGCCGCTGGACTGACACATTGTGGAACCATCAGCCCCTGTGCGCCCCACCGCTGTGGTGTACTACTAACAGTGTATGGCACTCCCTGGTGTCCGCAACCTTTCACTAAATAGCCAGAATGTCTGCGTGGGATCTGGGCACACAGTAGGCTGGTTAGTAACCCTGTGTGGGGTTTGAATCTGCCCACTGGGTATTAGAGTGGATCTTACCTGGTGTCTCTCCTGGTGGGGGTTCCCAATTCCCGGATTCAGCGGCTTCAGTGTCTGTCCAAGAGAGGGGAGGAGAGTCCTGCCCAGGGACTTTTAATGGTCCCTGGGTAGCTGGGTAAGGCCCAGGGGGGTCAAATCACTCAGATTATTAGACAGTGTCTTATAACTCTGTGGCTTTATGGCTGTTTTTCCCAAGTTCAAAATCCGGCCACGGGCTGCCACCATCTTGGATCCTCTGCCTTTTGTTTTTCTCTTCCAGCCTTCTCCAGAGGTCTGTCTCCTGTGGCTCCTGGTGAGAAGTCTATTTGTGTTTTTAGTATGAGATCTTGGGGATGGATAAGAAAGGAAGGGTTGTGTGTCTTAATAGTGATGTGTTTGTGTGTCAGGTTGACAAGGGATCAGTTGTACTGGCTGGTTCTCTGTGTCAATATGACATGAGCTAAAGTCATCAGAGGAGAAGGAGTCTCAGTTGAGGAAATGCCTCCATGAGATCCAGCTGTAAGGTATTTTCTCAATTAGTTGTCAATGCCAGGGGAGGGGGGAGCCATTGGGAATCCAGGGACTACTGAGCTGGTAGTCCTGGATTCTATAAGAGAGCATGTGAAGCAAGCCAGTAAGCAGCACCCCTCTATGGCTTCTACATCAGCTCCTGCCTCTAGGATACTGCCATATTTGAGTTTCTGTCCTGATTTCATTCATTGGTGAACAACAATATTGAAGTGTAAGCCGAAGAACCCCTCTCCTCCCCAACTTTGTTTCTTGTCACAGCAATAGAATCCCTAACTAAGACACTCATGAACAGAACCTCAGAGTAACTGGTTTCATCTCTTTATTATCATTATTATTAATATTATTATCATTATTTTTTGAGACAAGGTCTCAACATGTAGTCCTCATTAGCCTATGTAAGATCAGAGGGCATGTGCCACTATGTTTGGTCCTAGTAACTAGTAACTATACTTTTAAGTTGGAGCATAGATTATTGGTGATCTCCTATTGCAAGGGAAACTCAAGATTCATGGCTTTGTGATGTTCTTGATGTATTTCTTAGAATCACATGTGATAAGCTGCAAATCTGAAAGGAGGATACTTAATGCCAAAACTCATTTTATATCAGCTACTCCTATTAGCAGCTTAGAAGGCCCCATTAACCACATGCCAAACTCAGGTCACCCGGGAGGGTGGCCAGGTTTCCAAATTTTAGGTTAAGTTTTTCCATTCAAATAGATTCCCTCATTTCTTGAGAGTATTTTTAGATTTTAACTGGGCAAAGTTCGATTTATTCCTTTGGTTCCTTAAGGATGGGGAGGACAGAATGGGGTAGCACTCCTATGGCCCCAGTGAGTGTATTTATCACCCCATTCACTTCTTAATCTCCTAGCTTCAAAGCACAAAAGCAAACTTTTAAAAGTTCATTTTATGACATTTCCCCCTTTCAGCCACATAACTTTAAAAATTCTCTAACCAATTTATTTATTTAGTTTTTAGAAGTACTAGAAAGTTTCCTTCTGGACTTATTTTCCATGTGCTGGGTTCAGCCTGGAGCACTTTTTTTTAACTGCTGGAAATAGGGGTTATAATGAAAATGCTGACACAACCTCAACCATAGAGGTGCTAGCAGGCACTTCTGTAATAAATAATGTGGGAACTATTTTATACTTCAAGGCAATTACATGTTCAGCCATCTTTAGGATAGCTGGCCCATGAAGGGTAGGGATTAGGTTTCTCTGACAAGTGTAAAAGACCCATAACTCATGAAAACTGGGAGGTATGAATGAATTACAAGAGCTGAGTGGAAGCCACATAATCACTTATCACCAGTGAAATAGATTCTGTTTATTTGCATGGACAAGTAAGGAAAAATGAAGACTGGGCATTTCGGCCACTATGGGGTTTGACCAACAAGGCAGGAGGTGCTAGATGTTGAGCATTTCCCTGTATGCATTCAGTGAACAGCACTGCATGATGGAACATGTTTTACTTATGACCTTTCCTTCATATTAATGTTTTCAGTGGACACAGAAGTGATTACTCATGTTGCATAAAGATGAGAGTGTCTGTACATCTCCAGAATGTCACGCAGGCAGTAGGGCCCAGGACCTACCAACAAAGCACCCGTTAACCCAGTCATGCTTAGTTCCCATGCTTCACAGCATGCCCTGGCTTGTCTCTATCTCGCCACATTCACTCTTGGCTCTGTATCCAAGCACAGTGTGCCCTGTTGAGGGGCCTCTCCCAGGAGCTACTCACCTGGAGGCATGAAAACCTTGTTTTTACTCCTCTCCCTTTAAATGCTTTAAAAAAACATAGGGGTGAAGTGATGAATCACACTGTATAAGTCTGTCAGGTGTTCCAGACAAAGACCAAATCCTCAAACCCAGCAGCCAAAGCACAATGTTCCTACAATTTGCAGACTGAATTCGTACTTCTATTAGAGTATAAGTTTCATTTGGATAGAAAAAATATTTTTCCTGTTTTGATTTTTTGAGACAAGGATCTCTTTGTGTGGCCTTTGATGCCCTAGAAGTAGCTCTGTAGACCAGGCTAATCTTGAACTCACTGAGATCTGCCTGCCTCTGCCTCCTAAGTGCTGGGATTAAAGGCATGCACCACCACCTCCCAGCTTAGTTTGGATACAAACCATTTAGGTCTTTCTGGGGGCTGTACTTCCAAAGCCTTGCATGGATTCTAGTATGTGGCTCACACTCTAAATTAGTAAAAGAGGTATACTTATAGATTAAGGCAGTTCAAATGTCCATATAGTTTCCAAACAATACTATGCTGGATCCTGTGAGCTGGTATTGATTCTGTCATTTGGCTATAAGTGAATTACACACACGTTGTACCCTAGAGGAACTGTCACTGTGGTAGGTGACTTAACTTAGTTGATTATCACAGTATGGTATGACAAAAGCCATAAACAATAGCACAGTTGAGACAGGACCCTGGCAAGGGGTGTAGTCAGGTCAGCTTGCCTCAATCATTAACTGCAAGAACTTACAACACTAGGTTTCAAATTAGTCACCCTCTGTTCACTTATGTTTTAACAAATAATCACCAGCAGTCTCCCTGAATCTTTCATCCTTCTGCAGTGCCGTGGTACTTAGCTTCAGGTGTCTTTTCTCTTTTGACTAAGATATTGTGATGTAAGCAGATAAGCACTTTAGTTCATTTGGGCTACTATAACAGAATGCCAAGGACTTCTAAACAGACACTGTATAAACAAGTAGTTGCTCACAATTCTTGAGGCCTGGTAAATTCACTTTGTCACCTTAGGTTGTGGACCTTTTTGATACTCCATCCTGGGCCATGCATGTTGAAGCCAAACCTGTTTATCTCTCATAAAAAGCTTTTTGGTGTCAATCTTGTTCCTTTTGACTAAGAATAAGAGAAAGTTTAGGAACCATGAATTTATACTTACTGTATGTTAAGCTTTGTATGAAGAAATACAATATACAATTAAAACCACAATTAGGTGAAATAATTGTCAAGCAATTGCTTTGACTCACAAATTTCCTGAAGTTTACTACTTTGGATATCAGAGACCCTAGAAAATTTAATCATCTTTACCTGAAATTTCTGCCATGGATAAATACCCATATAAAGTATTTATATATATATATATACTGTATTTATATATAATATATATATTTTAATAAAGTCATAAAACTGAGTCACAAAATTTCAAAAAGGTCTTCCTTAAACATTGGCAAAGTCCTATTATATAACATATTAAAGTTATTATATTATTATTATACTACTGCCTATGTAGACATTTCTCATTTGCAGAAAAAACCATGATTGTTGAAGGGATTTAAAACACAGGCACTACTTCAATATCACTCGTTATAAAGACTTGAGAAGTGGGCACTGAACATTTTGTTAGCATTGATGTGTCAATTTTTTAATTGAAGAATGGCACGTCTGAATCCCAGAACAGACTTAATTAACAGAAAATAATTAGCATCAATTTCCCAACAGAGAATATTGAGGTTTTTTTTTTTTCCAGCAGAATTCACTGATTGATAATTAAGGAGGAATTAGTTGTAATAAAACTCCAGTATTGCAATTTCTAATTGGCATTTCAGGACATTTTACAGTTACAATTACTTTGTTCCAGGCGTTCTCTGTCTTTGAACAGTTTTAATAAGAATCTTTCCTTTCCAAAGCCTGCTCTCTGCAGGTGATGGGGGAAGAACAGTGGAGGCACGCAGAAGCACATTAGTGTCAGGTGGGCAGAGCAGAGAATGGAGAGCCTCTCATTTTCTTTTAAGTTCTTGTTGCTACCACAGTGTACCTCCAGGGCTCAGCTTATTCAGGGAACTAGGATGCTTTGCCTGAGGGTATCTCTCCACAGGAAGAATTCTGTAACCTGGGGTCATGTGTGAAGAAGATAACCTTTTAATAACTATCTGTTAAGCCACAGCTTTTTCATCATTTCTTTATTTATCTGTTTGTTTGTTTAACACTGTTTTACCTATTTATGGTGCTATTTATTTACAATAGATAAATTATACCTATTTATTGCTGATCATCTCTTCAAGCTTTTCCACCTTTTCGGTTTTGTTTTGTTTATTTATTACTTCAGGTTACATCTCCATTATAGTACCCTCTTTCCACCCCTTCCAGTCCCCCAGTCCCACCCTCCCACCCTCTACCCCCTAACCCTTCCATTCCACTCTTCTGGAGTGGAGTGTCCCTACATAACAGTCCCCTGACCCACTTCAGCAGTCATATGAGGGCCAAGAGCCTCCTCATACTAGGGGCCTACATGGCAGCACCACTAGGGCAAAGTGACTCATGGACAGATAAAAGAGTCAATGTTCTTGTTCCCTTTGGTACGTTGGTTGTAGTATAGTTATCCTGTACTATATGGCTAAAATCCAATTATAAGTGAATAGATTCCATGTGCATCCTTCTGAGTCTAGGTTAGCTCACTCAGGATGAGCTCCTCTAGTTCCATCCATTTGACTTCAAATTGCATGATTTCATTTTTTTTCTGATGGCTGAGTAGTATTCCATTGTGTAGATGCACCACAGTTTTTTTGTTTGTTTGTTTTGTTTTGTTTTGTTTTTTATCCATTCCTCAGTTGAGGGACATATGGGTTGTTTTCAGTGTCTAGCTATTACAAATAAGGCTGCTATGAACATAGATGAGGAGATGTCCTTGTGGTTTGGTGAGTAAACTTTTGGATGTATACCCAGAAGTGGTATGGCTGGGTCTTGAGGTAGAGCTATTTTAAGTTTTTAAGATATCCTAGACTGATTTCCATAGTGGTTGTGCAAGTTTGCACTCCCACCAGCAATGGAGGAGTGTTCCCCTTTCTCCACACCCTCGCCAGAATGTGCTGTCATTTGAGTTTTTGATCTTAGCCATTCTGACAGGTGTGAGATGGAATCTCAGAGTCATCTTGAGTTGCATTTCTGTGATGATTAAGGATGCTGAGAATTTCTTCGAGTGTCTCTCAGCCATTGGGGATTTATAAAACTTAATATTTATAAATGAGAGGACACTGTATTGACTCAAAAACATAATAATCCTCAAAAAAGAAACAACCCTAAAGGTCAACAGAGGACAACACATGTTTTTGATGATGCATTGAAGACACATGCTGTAGGGATAAGGTTGTTGTGTATTTCAAATGCTGATTAATGTAACCCCCCATACCTAGTTGCAATCTTTGTTCTGAGAATCCCATGTCTCACTGTTGTGCAAACACTGCTCCCCAATTGTCCCATGGTAGGCCAAAAAAGAAGCTAACATTCAATCACTGAACAGGGGAAAGAATAGGACTGGACTTCCTGCCTCCCGGGGAGGAAGAGTTAAAGAGAGGAAGTAGAGGGATTAAGCCAGAGGCAGAGACAGGAGAGATCAGGAGCGATTAGGCTGAAGCAGGAAAGCCACAAAGTACAAGTATCTTTGGGTTTTATGGTAGGAGAAAACAAATTAGCTTAGAGGGTTAGCAATAGAGTAATAACTGCTCAGTTCTTGTGTTGTAAAGTTTGTTCAAATAATAATACAGTCTCAATTATTTGGGTGGTAGCCAGGTAAACCAAAAAACAAACAAAACCCACACAGGTGGATAAAGTTACACTAATAACATGCAGCTACCGAGCTTTCTGTAGGTCACAAGAGTCACTCATTATAAAGAGCAAGAGTATAAGAAATTTGAAATTCACAAGAAAAACTTATTTTGGCGAAGTTTCCATCATCTCCCATAAATGTTAACATAATTATTGGAGTATTAAAGAAAACAGTATGGAATATTTTTAATGCAATGGAATATGATATACAGTGGCTGTTCAATGTTTTTGGTTGGATTAGTTTAGTAGGGAAAAGGAAGTTCCATGGAGCATTGATTAGAATATACTTGAGACATAACATTTAAAAAATGCTAAATAACTACTGAATTAAAAGGACACATTTGTCATTTCAGTCATATCTTCTCCCTCACACATAAACAGTAAAGTATAGTCCCACAAATAGCCAAAGGAGCAAGCGTCATGCTTTCTTGAGGCCAGTATTTATGGGCAAGTATTGGTAGTTGTCCCCCAGAACCTTGAAGATGGCTTAGAAATCTATACCTCTATAAATTGATATGTCTGAGAAGTACAATTGAGTCTACAATAAGAATGGGTCACAAAATGTGTTCTTACACAACTAACAATTTCTGTGAGTTAATTGCATTTTAGAAAGACCCTCCACCTTCACTCACTTACAAATCATTACAAACTCATCTCTACTGTCCCACATCTCTGGGGCATCCATCTGTTAACTTCATGGTTCAGTTATTTAGAACTAAGAAAACGTAAACTTAATGTTCACTTTGCCATTTATATTAGCAAGAAATAAATGACAAAGCAGTATAAAGTACAATTTAAAAGGTTGTTTTGATATGAGTATATATGAACAAAATATTTAAGTTCTTCAAATTTTAATTATAGAATGTACACATGCATACACACACACACACACACAGACAAACACACACACTGGATCACAAAACATGGTATAATCAATGTAACAAGATGTGAGTGTAAACTGTCCAGCTGAGAATCGTGTTGGGACACAGAGCTCAGTCTGCATGAATAAGTTGCCATCCACATGATAACTTCTTTTGGCCAGTGATTAAGACTCTGCTCTCTCCTCATCTCTGAATCATTTGCCATGTGTGCTGTTTATCTTCTTGTGGCTTTCTCTTGTGTTTTTCCCCACCTTGGTTTTGGGGTATGTTGGATACGTTGGTCATATCAAGAGGACTGACATAATTCTGCATGTGATGGTTCTAGATCTGCCATAAGTAAGTCAGAATTAGATCCCACATGGTTGGGAAACCAGAAATGACAGTGGTTTAAATAAAACAACATTTATTTTCTGTTGTGTAAACTTCTGAAGGTATACAGTCCAAATCTGATTTGTTGTTCAGTTTTATCAAGTCCTCAGAGACCTAAAACCTGTCCCACCACTCTACTATCCCTAAGGTGCACTCTCCATTGTTTTTGACTTAAGATGGTGAGAATCCCATTCTCAGCAGCAGAGCAGATCACAAAAACACTGATTCCTCAACTACTGCATCTCCCTTTATCTGCTACTTTAAAACAACAAAACAAAGCAAGCAAACATTGGGCTTAATGTACACTGAGAATTGAAATCTTTTTTCTAAGGGGTTCCTGTGCAATGCTAGAGCCTGGCATTACAGAAGAAATCAAGGAATGCTAAATACTTCAAAGAATAAAAAAGTCATATTCTGTAGAAGTAGAGCTAAGCCAGACAACTATGAACATGTTCTTGGAATAGTGTGCTTCAAGGTGGGAACGGGATAGAGGAGAGATGACCAGGAAATGGGGAGGAGCTTCAGAAGAATGCACTCACCCTCAGGAGTTCTAGAGCAAGAACTGATTTCCGAATCTTTCTCTTGAGATAGGAACAGAGCTTTGGGAACCCTGTTCCAGCCATTCTGTTGGAAAAGAATAATCTCTTTTTTTTTCCTTTATTTTTTATTTCTTCAAGTTACAGCTCAATCACAGTCCCCTCCCTATTCCCCCCTCCAGTCCCACCCTCCCACTCTCAACCCCCCAATCCTCTTCCCTTTTTTTTTAAAGTTTAAGGTATATCTTATTTCCCCCTACAGTTTCCCCTTTCAGTCCAACAAATGATCTTTCTCTTATAATAGTAAATACAATACAAAACAACAGAGGTAATTAGGCCACAGTTATGAGGGTTATATGGCTTAGCATACATTCCCAATGTCCAGTCCATATGTATTTGCCACCTGACTTTAACATTCTACTATCTAACCATCTCCATTAGTTTAAAGTTCTATATCTAACTCAACATTCATACTAACTTGCAACACAATTTTAAAACATCTTCTTAGATCTATAACACTCTCTTGACTCCTAAACAACTCAAAATTTAATTATGAGACTCTAGCTGTCTATTCTTCAACCACCTCAGAGACCTGAGAGGGATAAATGTATCTGATTTTATAGGAAGTACAGGACCTGCAGCTTCCAAAACTAAGAAATGACATACCAGTGGCTGCCTGGACAGTTCCCAATTTCTCTCCATACATTACAGCATCGATCTTCAGTCATTTGGACCCGTTTCTCTGATAGACATTGATTGTAGAGCAGGGGTTGTGAAGGACTTGCCTACCCTGTCTTGGCAGAGCTAGGCTGTCGACTTACCTGCTTCCAGGTTTTGTCCTTTTTGAACAGCATTCTGTCTACAGTTGAAGCAAGGGGCTTTTCCTACCAAGAGATAGGCTTGCGACTAATTCAATCATCTCCCACTGGAGATTCTTCGATGCTCATCTTCTACTTGGGGTAGAATAGGGGGTGCTGTGAGGAGTTGATATGTCTTGATATAAAAAAATCTAAAGTTAAGAAAACATCTTTGAATGCCATATTCTGCAGATCTCTTGAGGTTTTTGAAGAGGCCCTATCTATCTCTTATATTAGGGTAAGCAGATGTTGCTTGCCTCTTAGCAGTTTTATTTCTGATTAGTTTAGAAAATAACTATAATAGGCTGTCATAGTACCTAACAGAATGACCAGCTTGCATAAATATTAGTTTGCATTTCTTAATTATCCTAAACAGTTTATGACAATTAGTAGTAAAAGGCTGAAACATCATATTTCATTTTTTTCTTTACCTCCTAACCCTTCCATCCCATTTCTCTGGGGTGGGGTGTCCTTATATAACAGTCCCTCATCTCAGTTGAGAGGTCGTATGAGAGCCAAGAGCCTCCTCATTCATTAGGGGTCTACGAGGCAGTACCATCAGTGAAAATTGTCTCATTGCCTGGGAGAGAGAACTAAAAAACAAACAAACAAATAAGCAGACAAATAGATAAAAAAGACTAAAAAATAGAAAAAAAATAAAAAATATAAAAAATAAATAAAAAAATAAAAATAAAAAGCCTATATCCAAGTTCCCTTTGGTGTGTTATTTGCAGTAGCGATACCTTCTACTATATAGCTAAGATCCTACTATAAGTGAATAGATGCCGTATGCATTCTTCTGAGTCTGGGTTAGCTCACTCAGGATGAGCTTTTCTAGTTCCATCCATTTGGCTGTAAATTGCATAATTTCATTGTTCCTGATAGCTGAATAATATTCCATTGTGTAGATGTACCACAGTTTTTTACCCATTCTTCAGTTGAGGGACATCTGGGTACAAAACTTAAGTCCAAGTGGATCAAAGACCTTAACATAAGGCCGGTCACACTAAATCTACTAGAAGAAAAAGTGGGAGAAGCCCTCGAACTCATTGGCACAGGCGACAACTTCCTGAACAGAACACCAACAGCTCAGGACCTGAGATCAACAATCAATAAATGGGACCTCATGAAACTGAAAAGCTTCTGTAAGGCAAAAGACACTGTCATTCGAACAAAACGGCAGCCTACAGACTGGGAGAAAATCTTCACCAACCCCACATCTGACTGAGGGCTAATATCCAAAATCTACAAAGAACTTAAGAAATTAAATGCCAAGAAATCAAATAATCCAATCAAAAAAGGGGGACAGAGCTAAATAGAGAATTCAAAAAGGAGGAGTCCCTCATGGCTGAAAGACACTTGAAGAAATGCTCAACATCCTTAATCATCAGAGAAATGCAACTCAAGATGACTCTGAGATTCCATCTCACACCTGTCAGAATGGCTAAGATCAAATGCTCAAATGACAGCACGTGTTGGCGAGGGTGTGGAGAAAGGGGTACCCTTCTCCATTGCTGGTGGGAATACAGGCTTGTGCAACCACTATGGAGGTCAGTCTGGCGATATGTTAGAAAACTTGGAATAGCTTTCCCTCAGAACCCAGCCATACCTCTTCTGGGTATAAACCCAAATGCCTCTTCACGGAATCATAAAGAAGTTTCCACATCTATGTTTATAGCAGCCTTATTTGTAATAGCTGGAAAAGAATAGTTTCAGTGTTGTGCGAAGGCACCCATGAACAAAGCTGAAGTCATTTGGCAAGGGAATCCTGTTTGTAGAAAGGACTGAGGCAGAATCCAGACCAGGCTAACAAGCAGCACATTTTCTCAAAATGGCCTCTGTCTTTGATCCAGGACCTAGATGGTGATGGTTTCTCATCCCATTGGAGGGGGCTTGATTTCTTATTCTGACTTGATTGACTAATATAATTAGTGCAATGAGGACAGGACAGGGTGGAGGGAGTGTCTAGAAATTTGGGCCTTTGTAAAGCTACCTGCTTTTGAGAGGCAAAAAATAGTTTCCAAGAATTTTGTGGTCATGCCCAAGGCTGATGTTTTGCTCTCTCTCTCTCTCTCTCTCTCTCTCTCTCTCTCTCTCTCTCTCTCATAACAAATTAGTTAATGTTACCATTTTGGGTGTTGCTGTTTGGGAGGAAAGGAAGCAGGATATTTGACAGAAGTGGATATTTGTGGGGTTTTGTTGAGCTTTAGGATCATAGTCCCTGACACTGAGTATTTTCAGTTGGTTATTTCAGCATAGGATTGAGGCAACTGCTTCACTATGGTAAATAGGCACACATAGTGAACCAATGGACAACCAGTTGTGGGTTCCAAGAATTACTTCTGTCAAATTGACTTTAAAACAAGTGATCATCCCTGAGGAAAAGTAGATATGCCCCAGTAGATAGGATATTTGGTATTTTTCTTTGTTTTCTTGTGTGCTGGTTCATTTGTTTCATTTTTGTGGTCAACCTGAAAAGGAAAAGTCAGATGCATTATAACTGTTACAATTTTTTCCTCTAAACAAAATAAGAAAATAGAGCTTCTGTCCATAAGGCCATCAAAAACTAGGAGGAACATTTGGTACAATCAATCTATTGCAAACCAATTTTATAGCTATATAATGAGATCTAATTGCTGCTTTATTAGTCTGGCTAATATTAAAAGTGTCAGTAATTGCTTTGCATTTAAGTTGGTTTTCCAATGTAAATTGCATGTCCAATACATTACCATTAACTTATGTATTAATTTTGTTTAATAGATTTTTCCTGTTCTTTTCTGTATTGGTAGAATTTCACCTTCCTAACTAGTTGAAATTATAGGAAGGAAAAATTAGAGAAGTAGAAATAAATGATAATTTTACATAGTGAATTCTTGTATTTCTAGAATGGTTCAATGTACTTTTCAATACAAAAACTTAAATGGATGGAACTTGTATATTGTGTAGTAATTTCTATTGCCTTTATGAAAGCTATGTGTGAAAAGATTTCTTTTCTTCAAGAAGTAAGTATACTTCTTGCCATGCAGCCCACATATCTCTTAATTGAAATACTGCATTAGTCATTTCTAATTCATTTAATTTAATTACATTAATTGATACATCAAAGTGATTTTTAGTGCAGTAACTTGTTGATTGGTTCTTTGGAAAAACAGATGAGAGGGAGTCAAACAGATAACTTGCACAGTTAAGTGCACATACTTGAGCATCGCTACCCCAAGATCTATACCGTATTTTCTGAAACAAAAGCATTTACTTTCCAAAACCAATAATACTTTGCCACCTTGAGGTAAACTAAATAATGTTTCCATGAGAGTCCAAAGGAGACTGCTGTTAGGTGTGGGGAAAATGTAGCATCTGTCAGGTACCCGACATTATATCTCAATATCCACATAATGACTGAAAAGGGTTCTATATTTCAGTTTGATCGCTCTATATTTGCAATAAATTTGACTGTTTTCTCCATCAAGGGATTGTTAAGGGGTTAGAACTTGACTTAGTGGATATAGATGCTTGCTGCCCAGCTTGATAATCTGGGCTTGATCTCCTAAATTCACATCGTGGAAGAAGAAAATATTGTAGAGAGCTGCGACGTGCCGCGCCTTAAAAATGGCGCTGGTCTCCGCCTTCCACCAGCCCGACGGTGAGTGCTCTCGATGGTGGGCGGGTCCATGTTTGGCTAAGACCGCCCATGTGGCTTTACTTGATTGGCTGTATGTGGGCCTCTAAGATAGCACCATGTGGCTTTACTTGATTGGCTATATGTGGGCCTCTAAGATAGCACCATGTGGCTTTACTTGATTGGCTATACGTGGGCCTCTAAGATAGCACCATGTGGCTTTACCTGATTGGCTGTTCATTTAGTATTTAGCCTGTGGGTTGGGTCTGCCCGCCCCTTTTTCGGAAGACTGTTTTCAAGGGACCTGAATAAACTGCAGGAGAAGAGCTTTTGTGAGTCGCGTCGTTCTTGCCGGTCGAGAGGGACGCGACAAAATATGACTTTGAAAGTTGTTTTCTCAACCAGGCATGCACATGGGAAGGGAAGACAGACACACACACACACTAAATAACCAAACAATTAATTAATGACTTAATATAATTATATAATAAGTCACCCTTGACCCCTGTTCTTACTTGAGTAGGTTTACATTAGCATAAAATGTGACTCAAATCCAGAATATTATTAATATATATAATAAACAATTGTATTTCTAAACTCTTTAAGCTTTATTTGTTAATCTTATCTGAGTTGCTCCAGTCTTGCATCATGAGTTCTATAGTTAAGTACCTGAGATTTATACCCTGGATCCTGCTCTTCCTTACTAGTGTCTTAGGCAAATCCTTAGTTATTCTGTGCTTCAGTTTGTTTGTTTGTTTGTTTGTTTGTTTTATAGAATTTAAACAGCAACAGAAACTATTATGGTTATTTTGTAGCTTCAATGAAATGGTTAATATTTTATACATATTAATGTTTTTATTAATTTTTATCTTGAAAGTAAATACCAGCAAGGTTCTTAAGTTATATCAATAATATATTTCTTCAGAAACATGGAAATGTTCTAAGCCACTCCCCAATAGCCATGTGCTTTTAGTGCCATATAGGAAGGCATTAGTTTATAGGAGTAGATGGTCATATTTAAGAAGATGTTTCAAACAGAGACTCGTAATCCCATTTTCTCATTTCCTGTATCCAGTAGGTCATTTTGCCCACAAATCACCCTTGACCCCTGTTCTTACTTGAGTAGGTTTCACATTAGCATAAAATGTGACTCAAATCCAGAAGTTATGAAATCCTATATGAAATATGAAGACAGCATATGTAGGTAAGGAGAAAAGGGTATACCATTGAAACACAAATTTTGTTTTACTTCTTAAAGATTTATTTTTATTTTATGTGTATGAGTGTTATGCCTTCATGTAAGTCAAGCACATGTGGGCAATGTATGCAGAGTCTAGAAAAGACATCAGATCCCATGGAACTGGAGTTACCAGGAGGTATTAGCTGCCATGTGGGAGCTGGCAACTGAACCCTGGTCCTCTTCAGAAACAGCAAGTGCCCTTAATCACAGAACTATGTCTTGGCCTCTGCTTTTTCTTCCTTAAAAAAAAAAATTGTTCATTGACAAATTCACACATGTATATAATGCATTTGGCCAATCTAGTCACCCTCCCTCATCTCCCTACTACCTAACATCTTTCTCATTCTTCACAAACCTCTTTCGTGTCTGTGTCTATTTGTTTTAGGCTATGAGCCACTGAATTTAACCAGGACCACCCGGGTGACCATTGGTCTGAGGTTCTTTACTGGAGACTGGTCTGCTGAGTAGTGGGTTAATGAGTGAAGACAGGGACTCCCCATATCCAACAAATTATCAGTAGCCAAATGGTCAGCTGTAAGGGGTAAGGCCATATCAAGCCCTTTCCCTTCCATGATTGATTGATGTCAGAGCCAGTTTTTTATAGGCCAGGTACAAGTAGCTGTCATTGTGTATTCATGATGATAATGGCAGCATGAAGTATAAAGGAGGGATGGTTTTCACAGTCTGCACCCTAGCTTCCTGCTCATACAAATTTTCCATCCGGGTCTTCCATCCTGCAATTTCCTGAGCTTTAGAATGGTGTCATAGATGTCCTTCCTAAATCTTAGCCCCCAGCCACCACTTATTCTCATTATATAGAGTCTCTGAATTCATTGTTGCCCTTGATATCCAGTTACAAAGAGACAAACAGTTATATTATGGTTCTCACTTATTTTAATCATGCAGAGATTTGAGCAAAATGTTTCCATGACTTTGCAGAACCCATTTTCAGACTCTACTGCTTATCCTTGGGTTTCTTTTTCAAGTTTCTTTTGAATCTACACAGCAGCCTGAAAGCCATTTTAACCTTTCCCTGCTTAATGTTTCCAATCCTTCAGTTTTCTATTCACATCTTCAGACACAACTCCTCACGTAGATCAAGTGTAAGGCTCATGAATCCAAAACTCAAAGTTACAGAAGTGTATTCAAAGTATTTGTTTTTTCTCTAGAATATTTAACTATCATATGTTGTAAGCACATGCGCAATGGCAGACAATATTTTTCATTTTCATCTTCTAACAATTCAATGAATCAACTCAATGTATACAAGGGGTGACTATGGGCAACTTGAGAAGAATTAGCATGTACCAATAGTAGTTTCCTAATTGTAGTTGCGTGATTGTATCTTTGAACAAATTGCTTCATTTCTTTGGGAATCTATTTCTTGACTTTAAAATAAAACAATCTCCCTGCCCCTAGAGGCATTGCAGATGTAACTGCTATGTCACATATGCATCAGTAGGTGGCAGAGAGGAAAGAAACTATATCTATGTTCAGTGTTTTGATCTATGAACATTTGAATGAATAGTAGCCTAACATTCCTGCTGAATGCAAAAGCAAGCTGAATACCAACACCACTTTGGTGACATGGGGTAACATGTGATGAGTACCAGACCAGTACCAGGCAAACACCAGATGGGCTCTCAAGACAGGAAAAAAACCCCAAAACTAGAAGAACTCTGATTGGCTCTGGATGCGGGAATTGTGGGTAAGCCAGCCCTGAGGGAGTGAGTGTGGGAGAGCCAGCCAGCCCTGCCGTTGGTCTTCTATGTGGTGGTGTTGGCTAGGGAGAGATAACATCTCCTCCTTTTTGCCCTCACCACCATTGGCTGACAGGAGAACTGACCAAGAAGGGGTCATAAGAAAAGGAGAGCTGTCCCTGCCCCTCACATGCTGCAGCACTTGGGAGAGCAGGCCCTACACCTTTCCATAGCAGAACTGGTCATGCAAGTGGGAGTTTTAGGTGCAGATCCAGGGCTTTGAGTTGGCCCACCTCAAAATCTACCCCATGGATGAACTGCTGGAGTTCAAGAAGAGGTCAGTTCCACAACTCAGGACTGCAGGATCTCCATGACACAGGACAGTTACGACATATTTGAGAGGAGTTTCAGTGAGGTTCCAGTACTGATAGAGTAGCAGAGACCACAGGGGCCTTGTACCAGACCAAGGAGTCATTATAATGAACATTCAAGTAGAATGTGTGGACAGAGGAGAATATTGTGGGACATACTATTATATACTGCAGCTTCCACAAATGAGCTGTTATTTTTTATGCTGGGACAGATTGAAAGGGTGGAGGGTGGGTCTGGGGGGAGGTGAGAGATGGGAGAGAACAGGGTGCATGATGTGAAATTCACAAAGTAAAAATTTTTCAATTAAAAAAATGAAACAATCTCTGAGAGTATTCTTAAGGCCTGATACAATTCTAAAAGTCCACCTGCCAGTATTTTATTCTGCTTAAAATTCTTTCCAAGACATTCCTTACAAGTAGGTAGGCTCATGAGCCTTGGAAAAAAAAAAAAACTTCAGATTCAACATTATTTTATATAATTTTACAGTCACTATCAATGTTTCATTTATTATTATTAAATGTGGATGACAAAAATGTGCTTATGTGTTATATTATTAAAGCCTGTCATTTTACCTCATAATTTTAAATATTCAATAGCATTCATTGGGATAACTGGTTAAAGCCAAGGCTGCATTTGTCTCTGGGATGAGGGCTCTCCAGAATATCATACTCTATGCAAGATGTAGCATCATTGTTCTCTTCTACCCCAAAATAGTGTTGACTTAAACCAATATGAGAGTTTAGAAGATCAATATTTTTCATTTTTTTCTTATTCTGGTCCCCTAAATGCCTTTATCATTGAAAAGGCCACAGGAAAAAAAAATCAAGAAAACATAAAACTTAAAATCAGACACCTAAGGTAATTAGATTGATTTGACCTCAACTCCATCAAAAATGACATCCTTGCAGTCTGTCAAGGATGTCAGGGAAAATTTAGAGAAAAAGAGATATCTTTGTAAAGTTCCTTGACTTGAGACTTTGAAAGCAACTATAGTGTGGCTTTTTCTTTTCTTTTCTCCTTGTTTTTCTGGTCCTGACTCTCCACACAGCATGCTGTGAGCCTAGTAATTTGTAAAATATCATGCAGATCCTCACCGTTCAGTAAGGCTTTGTATCTTGCACATATTGTCTAGTAATTGGGGATTTGTATTTTCCACAGGGAAATTTCACTGAGTAGCGAGGTTTGTTTCTTTTTTATGATTGTGCAGTTGTGATTGGCTGCTGTGATCTCAGAATGGGTATTTATGGAATGACCTGTGCCACCCTAGTGTGGTGATTATGACTTTTAATGCTGACTATTATTGCCTTAGGCAAGGGATGCCAGGGTCCCACTCTGTGGAAGGAAGCATTTCAAGGCCACTAAAGAAGTGTATCTCTGGATTTTACATAGCACAGAACTGAAATAAATTGACTACTAACCCTTGTAATATTTATTAGAGAAAAATGAAATATTTATGTGATGGTCATTTTTTGTTATAATTTCAGATGCTTGAAAGAACCAAGCATTCCTAAGGATACTGTATATGTTATACAATAGGAAGAATAAACCTGTGTCTTATTCTTGGTTCAGAGTTAGGCTTCATTCTCAAAAAGGAGATATGTTTGCCAATCATGTCCAGAGAAAGCAGAGCCAAAGAAAGTGGCTGATGTGGAGGAAAATGGTACCCATAAATGAATGAGAGACAGGAGAAAAGTAGGATGTGAGATGGAATGAAAGGCAATGTAAAGATTAATTGCTGAATGGTCTGTTGCTGTGGATGTGTAGAGCACATTGCCAGAGGGACCTTCTCAGCAGTACAGACGGCATTACATGTTTGTGAGGCCAGATTCTAATGAAAGTTGAGTGTATTTCTTGCCATGGTCAGGTGGTGGAGATTTACTCCAAATTCAGTTCCCTATAATTTTGTTAAGTGAGCATCATCAAGCATCTACAGTGTAAAATCCAAGAAGTACTAGGGGAGAAGGGTATATATTGCCAGTGTGAGATATCTAATAATCAGTGGTTTATCAATACTTTATGTAGAGCTACTGAAATGATATTAGATAGTGTCCAAGAAGTTTCCTGATGGCCTCAGTCACTGTTTTCATCTAAGTCCCATGTTAGACAATATAGCCTCAGGGCAAGTGAGTTCTCAAGCCTTCATGGTAAACACTGGATTAGCCAGTTTCTATTTAACAAAATAGAAAGCAAATGATTAAGTTAATGCTTGAATCTAATCTGTTAGGTTGGTCTTGTGAGTCAGCATTAGAGTGGTTTCTTTGTTTCATAATGTGGACTTGATTTTGAAAGTAGGATCCAGGGTTATGTAAATACCAACTCAAAAAGAGGAAAACAAGAGGTTGATTTCTTGTGTTTGCTTAATTCAATGTTATAAATAATCTCACCAGTGACAGTTTCATATAAGCAATATAATAATGTCCCATAAAAATAGTTAGAATGACAGGAGACACATCTGGTTTTGAGAGAAAACACTAGCCACTTGCAGCACAGCAATGTGATATGTACCTAGTTAATCTGAATGAGAAGCACTGTAGCAAGATGGGTAAAGTTGTAGGTACAATAGATCAACAGGCCATGGTTCAGGACTGATTCTATTGTTATTCATATAACTTTGGAAGTTGTCCTGCCTTCTCTGTACCCTAATTTTAATTATCTCTAAAATGGGCAAAATAAGGGTTGCTGAGAAGGTTGAGAGCATCCTTGTAAAGATTATCTACTAATCATGAATTGGGTAGCATAAAATGCAAGCGACAGGCCAGATGGCCACTGGGCATCCAGTACTGAGTCATGTACAAAATGGGAAGTCAGAAAGGGAATTTAAATAGTAATGAAAATGCACTGTAAAGTACATCAAGTAAACAGAGAATAACAGAATACCAAGGCTCACACATCTGCCCTCCTTTCACTTGGCGTTACATGGGATCAAGAATGTGTTTGGAAAATAATTCTTTTTTTTAAGATTAGTTATTCATTTCATAAAATTGCTCAATTTTAAATGTATTGTAATAATCGAAAAAGCTTTAAGATTGAATTTTATTTTTAATTTGCCTGCAGTTAGTGGAATGATTTATTCTTGTACACAATGACCAGGACTGTAAATTAAGAAACTACAGAAGTGTGCTGTGTTGAATTAATGGGTACCATTCTCAGTTTTCTATAATCTTAATGCATATTTATTTGTTTATTTCCCATGTTTTATTAAATGGAGATTCAAGGGATTTTTCTTGCGAAGTGACAGGCTTGCCACTTCAAAAAGCCATATGCAAATAGAGATTCTTTGATGCTCATCTTCTACTTGGAGTAGAATAGGGGGTGCTTTCAGGAGCTGACAAGTATCAATATCAAAAAAATCCTAAGTTAAAAAAATGGAGATTCTTTTCTCATAGAACATAATTTGAATAGAGTTTTCCCTCTCTCTATTCCTTCTGGTTCTTCAGTTCCTCCCTGCCTCCTCTCCCATTCAGACCTACTCC
>CAJQZJ010000382.1:205981-223973 GCA_907164525.1 Lophiomys imhausi | reverse complement strand
TCACATATTCAGGAGTCTCATAAAAATACTAAACTAAAAGCTATGGTATATATGCAGAGGAACTAGTGTAGACCCATGTAGTCCCTGTGATTGCGGTTTCAGTCTCTGTGAATTCATATGAACTTTGCTCAGTTGTTTTAGATGGCCTTGTTCTCCTAGTGTCTTTTATTCCCTCTGTACCCTATTACTTCTGCTTCTCCTTCCACAGGGTTCCCTGATCTGTGAGGGGAGGGATTTATTGGAAAAATCTCCATTAGAGCTGTGTGTTCCAAGGATTCTCTCATTCTGTGTACTGTCAGATTATGGGTCTCTGTATTTGTTCCTGTGTCTGCTATAGGGCGAAGCCTTCCTTATGGTGGATGAATAAGGCATCAATCTATGAGTATAGTAGAATAACAGTAGTTGTCATTTTATTGTTACCTTCAACTGTCCTAGGTTCCCATATCGACCCTCAAATGGCCTACAATTCTAGCTATCTTTCCCCTCCATTCCCTCTCAATTACCTCTCCCATCCCTCTTCCCACCTTACTCTCTCATTCAAGCTCCCACACCTTACCTCCAGGCACCATTGTGCCCATAAAATATATACTATTTCCCCTTCACAGGGAGATCCCTGTGTTCCTCCTAGTCCCTTCCTCTATGCCTATCCTCAATAGGTGTTGGATTGTAGCTTAGTTATCATTTGTTTAATGGCTAATATTCAGATATAAACAAATACATACCATACTTGTCTTTCTGAGTCTGGGTGATCTCACTCAGGATGATTTTTTTTCCCCCAATATCATCCACTGCCATTTGCCTGAAATTTTCATGATGTCATTGTTTTTAAAAATTGAGTGATATCCCATGTGTAAATATACCACACTTTCTTTATCCATTCTTCTATTGAAGGATATCTAGGTTGTTTCCAGTTTCTGGCTATTACTAATAGAGCAGTAATGAACACGGTTGAGCAAGTTCATTACTTGAGATAGAATGACGCCATTGTTAGGTACATGCCCAAGATGGTCTAGCTGGATATTGAGATAGATTAATTCCAAACTTCCTGAAGAGCCACCACACTGATTTCCATAATGGATGTAGAAGTTTGCACTTCCACCAACAATGGACAAGTGTTCCCCTTGCTCCATATCCTTGACAGCATGAGCTGTTACTTGTGTTTTTGATCTTAGCCATTGTGGCAGGTGTTAAGACAGAATCTCGGAGTTGTTTTGATTTGCATTTCCTTGATGGATAAGGAATATGAACACTTATTTAAGTGTTTCTCAGCCATCTGAATTTTCTCTATTAATAATTCTTTGTTTCAATCTGCATCCCATTTTTGAATTAGGTTATTTGTTCTTTTGATATCAATATTTTTAGGTTCTTTGTATATTTTGGATACTATCCCTCTATTGGATATGTATTCTGTAAAAATCTTTTCTAATTTTGTAGGATTCTGCCTTGTCCAAATGAAGTGTCCTTTGCCATGTAGAAGCTTTTCAGTTTCATTGGATACCATTTATTAATTCTTGATCTTAAAGTCTGCATTAGTGGTGTTTGGTTCAGAAAGTCTCCTGTACCAATGAGTTTCAAGGATATTCTTCACTTTCTCTTAAGTAAGGTTCAGTATACCTGCTTTTATGTTGAGGTCTTTGATGCATTTGGAGTTGAATTTTGTGATTCTATAGATATGGTTCTAATTGCATTCTAGAAAATGGTTCTTATATTGAAAAATGTCAAGAGCAACCTCAAGAACTTTACAGTAATACCAACAGTAGAAAATATGATATAATCAAATCTAAATACAGTTTTCTGTATGTCATTGTCCAGATATTATATTCCCAAGGACCTTCTGGAATAAGGATGCAGTCCAGTTGGTAAAACTTGCTTAGTATGTGCAAGTCCTAGGTTTACTAGCCAGGTATACAGTTAGTTAATAAAACAAAAGCCATAAAGAATCAAAGAAAACTTCACATAGAAGGAAGACTGATTTACTACTCATATTACCAATTTAAATGCTAGACTAACTACTTTTAGTGACTCTATCAATTAATACTTTTATAAGAATCTTCAGTAGAGATAATATTTCCTCCTAGTAGGAGCCTAGTACCCATGAACTTTTTTTTTAATTACAAGAACTTGAATGAACAGAAACATACATTTTCTTCTAAATGCTCTTCTCTATTGACATTTCTTTTTCATTTAGAATGAACTTACCATGCACTGGTGCTTTTAATTGGGTGAATTAATGACAACTTTTTGTAGATATGCCAAAGAAAGGGTGGTGGATAAAGTCTAGAGCCTTTAACAAGCAATCTTTTTCTAGGGTAATTAAAAAATAATTCCAGCACCAGTGTGCCTACCCCCCACTCTCTCCCTCACCCATACACACATTAACTCTGAAATTAAGATCAGTTTCTAGTATTCTCTTCTTCATCTACAAATCTACAGTTAATCTCTATGACTGGTTCCTTGGGATATTTTCTCACTTCTTGAGACAGGGCCTCATGTTACCCCACTCATTGAACCTCCAACTCATGAGGATGGCCTTAAACTATTTGTTCATTCTGTGAATCTTAAGCATGTTTACTTGAAAAAGTTTTTGTTAGAATATATTTACACACACACAGAGAAACAGATGCACTTGGATTTGGAAATATTAACTGTCACATTTTAAGCTAGCTTTCTCTGTATATGTACATGCCTGTCAATTCATAACCCATACCTGTCCTTTCTTGTTATTACATTGTTATAATACCTCTTGCAGGTAACCTTTTCAGTATGGAGCACAACATGTGTCTTACAATTTATGAAGCTACACAAAATTTCTCTCCTCCTTCAGCCTTTAGGCTTGAGTATGAAAAGACAATGCTTTTTATGTTTTGGCACAAACTGACATTTTGGCCCACCTCCTATGCGATGACATCTCAACTGTTTTTCAAGATCGTTATTTTCATGGTTTTTTAAAACTTTTCTGTGCATGATTTAAACCATGACACCTTAGAAACAAGTTAGAGACAATGGATAGATAAACTAGAGAATGGAAAAAAATTCCCCAAAGACAAGCAATAGGAATACAGGATATTTAGTCCTTAAACCTTACTTGCTGAATGGTTGTGTAATATCTACAAGACTATTATATGTGTAAAAATAAATTTGTATTGATCATTTATAGTCATGTGATGACTATAAATAATATGCACTCAATAACTTACTATACAGCAAAATGTATCAAAATATTGTAAGTAAAGTTTTTGCTATTTCCCAGGATAGTAGGTTCTTTTTGTTTTTAGGAGTTAGGATGATCTTATTCTTGTGTTGTGCATTCCAACAGAGTTGAGTATATACGACAGAAAATGTATGGAGAATATCCCTTATTTTGAGACAGACTAAGAAACTCAGTTATTGTGCTTACAAACTTTTAATTAATTTTTTATTTAAAGAATTGAGGTTCTATGTGTGGCATACACACATGCTGGATTCAATTGAGCTGTCATAGCTAGAATTACAGGTTTTTGTAAGCCACAGACCATGAATAAAAATATTTAGCTCTAGTTCTCTGGAAGAGCAACATGTACCCTTAACAACTGAACCATCTTTCCTGCTGCTATAAATTCTCAAGATGAAGAAAAATAATGTTATAAGTCCACTATCAAGTCATTCATGTGTGTGTGTATAAGAGAGATGGGAGGAGGAAGAGAGAAGGGGAGAGGGAGGGAGAGAAGGAAAGAGAGAGAGGAGAGAGAGAGCAAACATCTTTCTGTATGGTATGTTTGAAGATACTGACAGCACTATAAGAAGTTAGAATTTGAAAGAAATATTATTTTAAGAGAAAAAGTACATTCATGTTCTTCGTCCTAAGGAGCTGAGTTTGTGTTTTGGGAGCAGCTATTTGACATTTGGATACTTCCTATTTCTGCTTCCAAGTAAATCCATAGTGACTAGGATGACCCTTGCCTTTAAGACGTCATTGACTTAATAGATTGCAGAGTTTTAGCCCAAGGGACATGAGCTGCAAGGACAATTTCAGAGCCCGTATCTATCAGCACAACATTCCCTAGTGTGTGACTTGATACATGGCACAGCCATGCTTGATTGAAACTTATCTCTGAATCATTATAGAGAAGGTATATGTTTGTTCCCTTGCATTGTTTCCTGTGAGAAATTATCTGTGTTTGGAAAACAATTGTTATTACTACTGGTGGTATTGTGCAACTCAATTTTTGATGCGTAGATCAATTTGGAGGTTGCTTTGTAGGACTCGTTGTTGACTGTGAGTTGCTAGAAGCCAGAGTATGTAATTTTCAAAACTTAGACTATATTGAAGCACTCCATCTTTAGAAACAGATGTAAGTGACTTGGTAGAAATATTAAATTGGTATTATAATTAAAAATACTTTGTCTTCTCACAAGTCTGTTCAAACACATTAGGGATCATACTGAATTCCACTTATGGATCTGTCTATATATCTAAGTGTTTTCCCTGTTGTGGTAGGTGTCCTTTTGTCAGTCAACTGATGTTTGAAAACTAACTTCATTTTTTTATTAACTGAATAAAACATTAATCCTTGGACTTTCTCAGTGTTCAAAATATAAGGTGTTAGTGAACGTCATACATGTTTGTCATGACAGATGTGTATTGAGGGTCCATCGTGTTATGCTATGCACCCTTTCACTCCACATCTATGATGGACTCGGCACTCAAAGAGTTAATATGAACATAATGTGCTCTGCAGAGTCAAAAGTTTCAGACACAGCAGAGATGGGAGGGAAGCACACTGAAAATACAGACTGCAAATTCTAATTAAGAAAGCTGTCTGAGTACAGTGAGGTAACCACGGGTTGTAGAAATTAAAGTGAGACCTTCCAAGTATTGTTCCATTGTTTGGTTTGCCTGCTAAATAAGGAGAAATTTTAAATATCCATTCTAAAGAAGTTCTATTTATAAAGGGAAAAATACTTTGTGGCCACCTTTTACCAGGTGCACAATCTTGGGTACAGTCTCCAGCTTCAATGTTTTACTTAGTGAAATCCTAAGAATCCCGGTATGTATCCATGACAGAAATGAGAGATATCATTTGTAGATAGGTGTAGAAGCATAGTCAAAGATACAAACAAAGAGGAAAGTCATTGTGCAAACTGGCTCAGGTGGGAATGGTGACTGAGATATGCCCCATGCAAGCTGAAATTCAAGAACATGTTGCGATGTTCCGGCACCTTAAACATCACACTCATTCCCCTTAGCCCAGCAAGGAAACTGAAACTTTAACTTAGAAAGTTTTTACTGATTATATGCCACCTTCCCTCCATTGTAAAGTTGAAAGTTGTTAAGTGAAGCTATTGCATCTCGGTGTAATCAAATCACAGAGTGAGGCTCCAGTCCTTAAGGGAACCCAGATTCAGACCCTCAAGCGAAGCTAATGGTGTTAGTAAGCCCGGCCAAGCTTTAAGTATTTTGGAGGGAGGGATTATTACATTTATTTACTTACTTATTTGTGCTTGTGTGTATGCTGGGGGATAACTGCACATAGAGGTGAGAGGACAAAGTGTGGGAGAAATTTAGGTTGTCAAATGATCAGTTCTCTCACCATGTGGGTCTCCTGGAATCAAACTCAGGTCCTCGGGCTTGGCGGCAAGCATCACTGACCCATCTTTCTGGTAAAAGTGAAGGGCTATTGTCCCTGGGTGGACTCAAATCATTATCCTTTTTGTTAACATCCAAATACAGTAGTCTAAGGCACCACATAGACTTTTAAACCTTTTAAATATTTGTTAACTTGGGCGTATTACTCCATACCCTGTCTTAATGAGATGTCATTCAGGGAAATAGGCAACATTAGGGTACCATAGTACCATGTGTTGCACATTTTCATTTGGTATGAATCAATGTTTAGAGATTTCCATTTAGATATCTGGAGAAACAGAGGAACAGATAATGCCATTAAACTGTGTGGAGACCTTTTGGTTCCCTTCCCTCTTGGCTATGTTATGGACACAACCTAGTGAACTGTAAGTCAGAAGCCTTAACCTGAAGGCAAGTGATCAGCTGGGAAAGGAAGTAAACAGTGACAAGCCTGGGGCATTCTTCCTTCCTGATACTTGTCTGTTTCCTTCTTACAAGTATGTAGTTTGGTACTTTGATCCCTTGTTTGCAACAGGGAATGTTTGATGGATTATTTAGTGCAGGAACCCTAAGTATTCTAATGAACCCCTATTTCATTCACTCCATATTATGTGCAAGAATGGTTCTGTACTGTTGTATTATCTCATTCCAGAAGCTTCTGAGACTACAAGTAAAGACTGAAAATTGGTTTAATCTACCCTCATCTACTACTTTAATCTACTAATTTAAACTTTTCTATGATTTTCTTAAAAAACAAAAAAGATTTAAAATAATTTTTACATACAAAATATTCTTATCATATTCTTTCCCCTATCCCAACTGCCCCAAGACCCTCCCCACCTCCCTATTCACTGAACTTCATGCCCTAACTCCCTAACCAACATGCTTCATGACCCCTTTATCTCCCTTTCAAAAGAAAACTAAATCAAAAAGGCTCAAAGCAAACAAAGACTCAATATGATAAAGATACGAAAACATCACATACGCACATGCACACATACACACATATACACACATGCACACACACACAAACACATAGCTTGTTTTTTGTTGATCAACTACTCCAGAGCATGGGGCCTGACTTGGAATGTAGTTGATAATTGAAGAAAACTTATTTTCCCTTCCCAACAGGAAGATTTTATTTCATAAAGATATTTTAAAAGCACCTTCATCATTTTCCTTCCTAGGTTGTCTTTGCCCTAACCTAGAACTGCCTCAAAGGACCTTATTTTGGAGAAGTAACTTAAGGAAGTGTGAAACAGCAGCAATTCAAGAGAGGTAGCTGAACTTGCTCTCCAAAATAACTCCAAGGATGGAAGTAAATGATTTCTTCACTCTTCAGGATTTTCTTTCTCATCATTTTGAAACCTAGGTTGCACGATAGCAATTTCCATGTATAAGCAGCAGTTTACCATAGAATTTTGGCATTATTCATGAATATACTTAGATCTTAAGTTGGAAATTATGATGTTTGACAGCTATATCATTATACATGGCAATCAGTGAACTGATTCCTGTGCTCAGGACACCTTACACTGAGCCTAGATTCCTCCCTTCACCCTCCTATATATCTACTGTACTTATCAACCCTCCTCCATATGTACTTAGTGGAAATCACCCATTTCACATTCCCATCAAAGTATTTCTTTATTTAGGTGAGAAATTTGCCCAGTCACTCTTTATTATCTTTATTGTTTCTGTGAGTCAATATCTTAGTATGTTGCTCAGGTAGTTTTCCACTCTGGAACTCATGGGATTTTCCTGCCTCACCTCTCTTGTAGCTATGAACACGGGTGCATACTATTATGCTAGGCTATACTTTTTACTAGCAACATAGGATTTTAAATGATTTTTCTATTATTTTGGTGGTGTTCTCAATGTTACAGCTTGGCCAATCAAATCTTGTGAACCTGGAAAAGTAGCTCACCATGTGTTCCTGAACTGCTTCCTCTACTGAGTGACAGTTTCTAACCTGTAAGATTCCTGCACTTCCTATATAATCAGATATATTTATCCCTCTCAGGTCTCTGAAGTGGTTGAAGAATAGATAGCTAGAGTCTCATAGTTAAATTTTGAGTTGTTTAGGAATCAAGAGGGTGTTCTGGATCTAAGAAGATATTTTTAAAATTATGAGGCAAGTTAGTATGAAAGCTGAGTTAGATATAGAACTTTAAACTCATGGATATGGTTAGATAGTAGAATGTTAAAGTCAGGTGCCAAATACATATTGACTGGACATTGGGAATGTATGCTAAGCCAGATAACTCTTATAATTGTGGCCTATTTATTTCTGTTGTTTTGTATTGTATTTATAGTTATAAGAAAAAGAACCATTTTTTAGACTGAAAGGGAGAGCTGTTGGGGGGAAAAAGAAATACCTTAAACTAAAAAAAAAAAAAAAAAGAAGGGAAGAGGATGGGGGGATTGTGGGGGAGGAGGGTGGAAGGGTGGGACTGGAGGGGGGAGTAGGGAGGGTATTGTGATTGAGATGTAACTTGAAGAAATAAAAAATAAATTATTAAAAAAAAGATTCCATAAAGCTTGTCTGAAGGAATATGTTCCATGTATCCAAAATATGCTAAACTCTGTTACCTAGATGGCTTTTTTTCCTTCTTTCACTTTTCTGAAGTTTATACCAGAAACATAGCCTTCTAAAGATTATAGAGAGATGAATTCTGTGATTTTCTAGATGAAACACTGAACTAATGAAGGTGTATTTTACACTGTGCTGGGGCATCCCACACCAATGCTGCTGACAAATAGTCTTAGAAAGTTAAACGTTTGGCATGAGGCTGCCACCACTGCTTGAAACAACAGTTTGGGGGCTTTTTTGTGACACTTCTTTTCTAAAGCATTAAAAAAAATATTTTTCACATGCCAAATCTTCATTTTCTGGGGTTGAATTAGATTTCTGAAACCTGGCGAAACTTTTGGGGAGCTAAAGTTGGCAGGCAAAAATGAATGCTTAAACTGTGTAATGTCATTTTTGGCTATTTTGGTACACTGTGCCTCAGGAGGCAATGGCGCCTTATGTAACTGTAAATTGACTTCGATGCAGGGATAATGAGAAGAATAATGTAACAGCTGGCTGCTCCCTCTCTTCTTCAGAATCCATCTTGTGTGGTCTGCTGTGCATTGACCTATTTCTACACAGTTTATAAACAATCGCCCTCAAAGTTATTTTTTATGATTAGAATCTACATATCTCTCTCTCTCTCTCTCTCTCACACACACACACACACACACACATCTTGGGCAAGTCTTCTCTTCCTAATAGTCAGAATGAAGTATTTTAATCCACCCTTGTTCTTATAAATCACGAGGGAGGACTCTAGAACCACCTTCACCATTTGATAGCTATAAACAAGGGCAATGACAGCCTCAATTTACCTGTCTGTAAAATATACGTCATTATGTCAGATACTGATCTTATTGAACTTACTGTTGTGATTTACGCTTTGTCACCCTTTACAGCACCAGATTTGATTGGCTTCCCTGTAGTTGCTTGGAGAATTTGAACTTCTTGAGATTAGGGCTGATTAGACTATCAGTATTTCCTACTCATATTTTAGCACATCGTGAGCACTTGACAGATAAGACTTAAAAAGAAGCTATAGAAATTAAGTTTTGCTTATATGAAATAAAACTTAACTCAAAGGACATATACCAATCAGCACTGCCATGAGTTGGTGATGTTTTTTCCCTCACACTCACAGATGGAAATTTAATCTCTATTATGAGAGGCTGAGAGGTGGTACCATATGGAACCATCCACAACTAATCATGTTTCTGACTTCATGAATGAACTAACATATTCCTGTGATTAATGCATTTATTCATAGATTAATGGGTAAATGTGTTAAAAATTGGGTCAATAACAAATACCTGTTTGGCTAGGTGTCTGGAGCACAGTGCTCTACCTTGGGATTCTGCCAGCCCCAAAATTATTATCAAATGTGGTCCCTCAACCTTAGAGAAGAGTGATGGGTCAAATGAACCTCTCTTCTATCTAGCTTACTCAACCAGTGGTAATTAGCAACAGAAAATAGGCTAAGAAGACCATCTGCCATTATTCCTGTACACTAATACTTGTAAAGGTGATAACTATGTCACATGACATTGTTCTCCTTTGAGGAATGACTAGTCATTAAGCCAATCAACAATGAATTCTGAGTGGGAACTGTGATCATACAAGGAGGCTTCATGTGACTCATGTGACCATGAAGTTATGGTCCCAAAGGATGTGAATAGAAATGATATGAGTAGAAAGCAGTTCACTCCTAATAATCCACCTACATACAAAATGAAAATGTAGATGAGGACTATGTACAGGGGTTAGAGAAAGGGGCCAGGGTCTCTGAAACTCTGAGTGTTCTTGCTACAGAGCACCTCCATGGACTTGTATCAAGGCTGTTATGAGAGAAAGAAACCAACTTGTGTCTTGCAGAAACTACTGTCGTATGCTTAGATCTTGAAAGATGCATTTGTAGAGTCACCCAAAACATGGTCCACCATTTATGTGACCTCCTCAAAGCCATAATTCTTTTCCCCAAGGCACCTTAGATATCTTTAGTCTTCACCATTTCTTTATTCTTCTCAATATGAATGTCATGATGACATCACCAATAAAAATCTTGTCTTTAACATGCCATTCTGTAGTCACAGAAGTTTACTTATTTTAGACATTTAATTCCTCTATACTACTAACTCTGCTCTATTAGGGTTTTTTTTTTTCCTGATTTCACTTACTCTCTTAGTTAGTTAGGATGCTTGTTCATCTTCAAAGTCATTTCATGGAACTGAGCCTTATTGGAGAAAAGCAAGAGAGTATAGTCCATGTTCCCAGGTTTTCATGTCACTGTTTTCTCAGTCCTCATAAATTCTATGCCACAACTCTTTAATAAAAATATTTGTTCAAAGTTCAATCAATCAAAAGAAAGATAACATATCTCCCATCTTCCTCTTTTTGAAGTCAGCAATGTGTCCATGTTCACTCCCACATGCTGACTCTTGGTTTCTACACATGAGGTGTCACTGCATCCATCAAAGGCAGATCCCTTGCTTGTTGTTAGGACTGGCCTCCTTTCAGAGTCTTAGCACTTTCCCTTTTAGCAATTGTCATGGTTTTCTCCTTATCTATTAAGTAGCAAACACGCTAGCTATTATAACACTAACTTACATTAAAAAAAAAAAATCTCTCCGGACACCCAGAGACTGAACTAACCCCATTTCTTTCTTTTTCATTAACTATAAAACCTAATAAAAGTGCTTTTGCTGAGGTGACACTGCCCACTTTCCCGACTCCTTCCGTTTCAGTACACTCAGATTTATTGCTTTCTTCTCAATCTCCTCAGACATCAGGGTTATGGCCTCTTTATCCTTTTATTTTAGTTTTTCTCTCTCTCCCTGTCTAATTAATGAATCGCCTGCTTTGGTGTTGTCCATTATCATTGATCATATGACACTCCAGATTCCTGACACTGCTTTTACATAATTGAGCCCTCTTTCTTCAGCTCCTTTCTTGATTTTCCTCCTGTGATCACCTCCTAAATACTAATATATTCCAGAATATGATGTGGGCATCCATTTTTCTTCAATTCTTTACTTTTGTCTATTACTACTATATCCACAATACCAACAGTTTTTTTTTTATATAGTACAGCCTCAGCAAACATTTATAAAATGGATGGATATATTCTATCACTTCTTACAAAACAATGACAGTAGGGTCTGGACAGATAGATGACTCAGCAGGTAAAAGTTCTGACTATGCTTGTGGGATGGGGATTCAATTCCCGGTACCCACGTAGTGCTCACAATTGTCTGTAATTCTAATTCTGGTGGATCCCACAGCATCTTTTTGCCTCTGCAGGCACTGCATGCATGTGGTGCACAGATATACGTACAGACAAAACATCCATATATAAAAATAAAATAATTAAAAGTAACAGTAATTAGGGGGGGCCAAGTTGGCGGCGAACTGCACGGACGCATTTTGAATGTGGGAGAGAAGAGCCATAGAAAACACAGAGTTGTGGGACACTGTGCAAAAACCGGAGGGTCTGGCCCTTCTGGGAACATGCACAGCTCCCAGGGACTGTTAAAAGTCCCAGGGCAAGGCTCTCCCCATCTCTCACAGACACGGAAGCCACTAAATCCGGGATTTGGGAACTCCCATTTGGAGAGGCGCCTGGTAAGATAGATCCCAACACACAGCAGGCAGGATCAAAGGCCACATGACGATCGCCCACTAGCCTACTGGGCTTCCCACACCTCAGGAAGACCTTATAACTACTTAGGAAACTGCAGAATAGTTGAAGTCTTAACAAGGAAGAAACAGGGCGCTCGGCAGGTGATCCGCAGCCGCTCAAGCCGGAGCGGGAGGTGGGCGGGCAGAGCAGTTGGGGAGGGAAGCAGGCGCAGACAGGAGGGACTGTTGCCTGGCGCAACCACGGCAAAGCAGCTAGGGCGGAAGGCTGGCTCAATCGGCGGGAGGGGCCGAAGCTCCGCCCAACCACTGCAAAACAGCTAGGGAAGGAGGCCGGCTCAGAAGGCGGGAGGGACCGAAGCTCCGACCACCCACGGTGGAGCAGATAGGGAGGGAAGCAGCCAAGCCTGTGGCGGAGAAGCCTAGTGGGTAACCAGAAGCCAGGGGACCATTGCTGTATTCTGGTAAACCCAGACATATTAGGTGTGGAGCCTGGCCCTGTCAGCCTCCGTGATGACAAACAAAGCCCACAAAATCTGTGCCTGGGCAAACAGGTTCATACCATCAGAAACATTACAGGCTGATCACTCAGTGTACAAAATAGAGAAGTCTGAACTGGGAGCAGTGAAACAATCCTGGACCATTACTCACTACCTAGGAATAGGCTGCACCAGCTCCCAAAGATTCAGGCTATTAAAACCACAGTGACCCTGAGATCACCCTGTAAGCAAGGACAGATAGCCAAGCAATTCGACTCCTTCACCAAAGCATCCCCTGTGGATTCAAACACAGAAAATGACAAGAACAGACAGCTAAACACACACACATGGCCAAAGGTCCAAGAAAAAATAGAAATCAAGGAAATATGACTCCAACAAAGCAGAATTATCCTAGCTCATCCAATTCAGATGACCTCACACCAACAGTAACACATGAAAACGATGACAATTCTGCATTATGGAAAGTGATAGAGTCCCTTCAAGAAGAACTTAAAACTATGAAGGAATTCAAAGAAGCCACAATTTTACAAGCCAAAACAATGAACAATACCATTAAAGAGCTCCAAGCCAAGGTGACAGTGCTTGAACAGGAAAAAGACAAAGCAATGAAAGATTTTCAGACAAAAACAAGCAAGCTGGAGAAGGAAATGTACAAAACGAACAATACCATACAAGACATGAAAATAGAAATAGAAACAATAAAGAAAACACAGACAGAGTTAAAAGAGGAAGTGGAGAACCAAGGGAAGAGAACAGGAACTATGGATGTGAGTATCAACAATAGGATGCAAGAGATGGAAGACAGGATCTCAGGCATGGAAGATTCGATGTAAGAAATCAGTACAACATCCAAAGAAAATGAGAAGGCTAAAAAATCTCTCACCCACAACATCCAAGAAATCAAGGACTCAATGAAAAGACGGAACCTAAGAATCATAGGCATAGAGGAAAGAGAAGACTCCCGACTCCAAGGTCCAGGAAATATCTTCAACAAAGTCATAGAAGAAAACTTCCCAAACCTGAAAAAAGAGATGCCAATAAAAATCCAAGAGGCTTACAGAACACCAAACAGATTAGATCAGAAAAGAAACTCCTCTCGCAACATAATAATTGAAACACCAAATGTACAGAACAAAGAAAGGATATTAAAAGCTGTAAGAGAAAAAGGCCAAGTCACATACAATGGCAGACCCATCAGAATTACACCTGACTTCTCCTCAGAAACTTTAAAAGCTAGAAGGGCCTGGACAGATATGCTACAAGTCCTGAGAGATCATAGGTGCCCAGCCAGACTACTATACCCAGCAAAACTCTCTATCAACATAGATGGAGAAAACAAGATATTCCATGACAAAATAAAATTTAAACATTATCTACCCACAAACCCAGCCCTACAGAAAATCCTAGAAGGAAAATTCCATCCCAGAGAAGAAAACTTCACCCAAGAAAACAAAGGGAATAGAAAACCCCTCAGCATCTAAACCAAAAGAGGCACAGGACCATCACCTATACCAAACTAATGGGAAACAACAACCCCAGGTCACTAATATCCATCAACATCAATGGTCTCAACTCCCCAATAAAAAGACACAGATTTACAGAGTGGATCAGCAAGCAAGACCCGTCCCTTTGCTGCATACAAGAAACACATCTCAATACCAGAGATAGTCACTACCTCAGAGTAAAGGGCTGGGAAAAGGTTTTCCAAGCAAATGGACCCAGGAAGCAAGCTGGAGTAGCCATCCTAATATCAAACAAAACAGACTTCCAACTGAAGTTAATGGAAAAAGACAAAGAAGGGCATTATATACTCATTAAAGGGAATATTCATCAAGAGGAAATCTTAATACTGAACATCTAGGCCCCAAATACAAAGGCACCTACTTTTGTAAAAGAAACACTTCTAAAACTTAAAGCGCACGTCGATCACAACACATTAGTAGTGGGAGACTTCAACACCCCACTCACAACAATGGACAGATCATCAAGACTGAGGCCAAACAGAGAAATATTGAGTCTAACAGAGATCATGAAACAAATGGACCTAACAGACATCTACAGAACCTTTCACCCAAACACAAAGGAATACACCTTTTTCTCAGCACTCCATGGAACCTTCTCCAAAATCGACCACATAGTTGGTCACAAGGATAGTCTCAATAGATACAAGAAAATTGAAATAACACCTTGTATCTTATGAGACCACCACGGAATAAAGCTGGTCTTCAACAGCAAAAGAATCAACAGAAAGCCTACACACACATGGAAATTGAACAGCTCCTTACTGGATGACCACTGGGTCAGGGAAGAAATAAAGAAGGAAATCAAAGACTTCTTAAAATCCAACGACAATGAAGACACAACATACCCAAACCTATCAGATACAATAAAAGCTGTGCTACGAGGAAAGTTCATAGCACTAAGTGCATTCAAAAAGAAAATTGTGACAGCTCATATTAGTGAATTAACAGCTAAGCTGGGTGAATTGGAAAAAAAAGAAGCAAACACGCCCAAGAGGAGCAGAAGGCAGGAAATCATCAAACTTAGGGCTGAAATCAACAACTTAGAATCAAAAAGAACTATACAAAGAATCAATGAAACCAAGAGTTGGTTCTTTGAGAAAATCAACAAAATAGACATACCCCTAGCCAAATTAACTAAAAGGCAAAGAGAAAGAACCCAAATCAACAAAATCAGAAATGAAAAGGGAGAAATAACAACAGACATTGAGGAGATCCAGAAAATATTCGGGCATTACTTTAAAAATCTATATTCCACTAAATTTGAAAACCTAAGCGAAATGGACAATTTCCTCGATAAATTCCACCTACCAAAACTAAATCAAAATCAGATTAACAGCTTAAACAGCCCAATAACCCCCAAGGAAATAGAAACAGTGATTAATAATCTCAAAACCAAAAAAAGCCCAGGCCAGATCGCTTTAGCATGGAATTCTACCGGACTTTCAAAGAGGAGCTAACACCATTACTCTTCAAACTCTTCCACCACATAGAAACAGAAAGAACACTGCCAAACTCATTCTATGAGGCCACTGTCATTCTGATTCCTAAACCACACAAAGACCCAACAAAGAAAGAGAACTTCAGAACAATCTTCCTAATGAACATAGATGCAAAGATACTTAATAAAATACTAGCAAATCGAATTCAAGAACACATCAAAAGTATCATACACCATGATCAAGTAGGCTTCATCCCAGGAATGCAGGGATGGTCCAATATACGAAAGTCTATCAATGTAATTCACCATATAAACAAGATGAAAGAAAGAAATCACATGATAATCTTGCTAGATGCAGAAAAAGCATTTGACAAACTCCAACACCCCTTCATGCTAAAAGTTCTGGAGAGAACGGGCATACAATGACCATACCTAGAAATAATAAAGGCAATATAAAGCAAGCCAGTGGCCAACATCAAATTAAATGGAGAGAAGATTGAAGCATTTCCTCTAAACTCAGGGACAAGACAAGGATGTCCACTTTCACCATATCTCTTCAATATAGTACTTGAAGTTCTTGCTAGAGCAATAAGACAACTAAAGGAAATCAAAGAGATAAACATTGGAAATGAAGAAGTCAAATTATCCCTATTCGCAGATGATATGTTAGTATACATAAGCGACCCCAAAAACTCCACCAAAGAACTCTTACAGCTGATAAACAACTTCAGCAAGGTGGCTGGATACAAAATTAACTAAAAAAAAAAATCAGAAGCCCTTCTTTATAGAACAAACAAGCAAACCGAAAAAGAAATAAGGGAAACAACCCCCTTCACAATAGCCACAAACAATATAAAATACCTGGGGGTAACTCTAACCAAGCAAGTAAAGGACCTATACAACAAGAACTTCAAGCCCCTGAAGAAAGAAATGGAAGAGGCATTTAGAAGATGGAAAGATCTCCCATGCTCATGGATAGGTAGGATCAACATAATAAAAATAGCTATTCTACCAAAAGCAATATATAGATTCAATGCAATTCCTATCAAAATACCAACACAATTCTTTATAGACTTGGAAAAAGCTATACTCAACTTCATATGGAACAACAAGAAGCCCAGAATAGCTAAACAAATCCTGTACAATAAAAAAGCATCTGGAGGTATCACCATCCCAGATTTCAAGCTGTACTACAGAGCAATAATAATAAAAACAGCATGGTACTGGTATAGAAACAGACCAGTGGATCAATGGAATCGAATTGAAGACCCAAACATGGACCCACACACCTATGGCCATCTAATCTTTGACAAAGAAGCCAAAACCGCACAATGGAAGAAGGACAGCATCTTCAGCAAATGGTGCTGGTCCAACTGGATGTCCACTTGCAAAAGAATGAAATTAGACCCATACCTATCACCTTGTACAAAACTTAATTTCAAGTGGATCAAAGACCTTAACATAAGGCCGGCCACACTAACGATACTAGAAGAAAAAGTAGGAGAAACCCTCGAACTCATTGGCACAGGTGACAACTTCCTGAACAGAACACGAACAGCTCAGGACCTGAGATCAACAATCAATAAATGGGACCTCATGAAACTGAAAAGCTTCTGTAAGGCAAAAGACACAGTCATTAGAACAAAACGGCAACCAACAGACTGGGAGAAAATCTTCACCAACCCCACATCTGATAGAGGGCTATTATCTAAAATCTACAAAGAACTCAAGAAACTAAATGCCAAGAAACCAAATAATCCAATCAAAAAATGGGAGATGGAGCTAAATAGAGAATTCAAAAAGGAGGAATCCCTAATGGCCAAGAGTCACCTGAAGAAATGCTCAACATCCTTAATCATCAGAGAAATGCAACTCAAGACGACCCTGAGATTCCATCTCACACCTGTCAGAATGGCTAAGATAAAGAGCTCAAATGACAGCACATGCTGGCGAGGGTGTGGAGAAACGGGAACCCTACTCCATTGCTGGTGGGAGTGCAGACTTGTGCAACCACTATGGAGGTCTGTCTGGAGATATCTTAGAAACCTTGGAATAACTTTGCCTCAGGACCCAGCCATACCACTTCTGGGTATACACCCAAAGGACACCTCACGGAGACATAGGGAAGTCTCCTCATCTATGTTCATAGCAGCCTTATTTGTAATAGCTAGAAACTGGAAACAACTCCTAGTCATGCAAGCATGTCACTTTGTTAGCTACTATGACAGTCTATCACAGATATTCTCTAAGCTACTCAGTAATCAAGTTGTTAAGAGACAAGCAACATTTGCATATCTAAATACAAGAGATAGATAGGGCATCTTCAAAAACCCCAAGAGATCTGCAGAATATGGCATTCAAAGATGTGGTCTTAAATTAAGATTTTTTTTGATATCGTGACATATCAGCTCCTGACAGCACCCCCTATTCTACTCCAAGTAGAAGAAAAGCATCGAAGAATCTCCAGTGTGAGATGGTTGAATTAGTGGCAAGCCTATCTCTTGGCATGTAAAAACTCCTTGCTTCAACTGCAGACAGACTGCTGTCCAAAAAGGACAAAACTTGGTAGCAGGGAAGTCGACAGCCTAGCTCTGCCAAGACAGGGTAGGTTAGTCCTTCATAATCCCTGCTCTACAATAAATGTCTGTCAGAGAAACAGGACCAAAAGGCTGAAGACTGATGCTGGAATGTATGGAGAGAAAATGGGAACTGTCCAGG